>PVKS010000025.1:218878-240164 GCA_004027875.1 Aplodontia rufa | reverse complement strand
ACAATGAGAACCATGCAAAAATTTATGTATACATTCTGATGAGAGAAAGATAACTGAATAATAAGTAGTTTTGAGTTTTATGTTCCTTGAGTTATTACCTCTAGATAGTGCTTAACAAACTACATTTTTTTCCAGGATACTGAGAAAATTCGCACATGTTCAGCTTTTGAAGACCCTCTATTGATATGTGAGTTCAACTAACTTAGCACATATCTTGGGGCTGCAGTGGTGGCTCAGCAGCCACAGCACTTGCCTCACATGCGCAAAGCGCAAGGACACATACACGATGAACTGCTAGAGCAACAAAAGCCACATGAAAAATGAAATAAAATACAATTGATTCTTTCTCTCTTTCTCACTGTCCCTCTCTCTCTTTTTTTAAGTCTGCTATGGGTAATGCAGTATTTTATTCCATTAATAACAAGTATTTGAAAACATTTACAATATTAATTAAAATTTATCTAAAAGATGACCAACTTTCATTATTTTACATTTCAGTACTAAGCAGTAAGAAAACAGTCAATATAATTATGGTCAAAATTATTTTGTCTAAAACTGATTATGATTGAATTGAGCATGCTTACACACAACTCAGTTTTTGATACAGAGTTCATTGGCTACAAGAAAGAATATTTGGTTTACTTCACTAATAGGAATATCTCTTAATGCTGGGTTGGCCTCTTCTTGGTATTTCTTCTGCTATTGATTTTTAGCACAATTATCTGTGATTATACGAATGGAGTTTAGTGGAGAAGTACTCATCGTGTTAATCCCAAATAAAAGTATATAACCAAATTACTATAGTAATAAGGAAGTAGACAGGTAACGTGACTGCCCAATACTTTTGAGGCCAATAGGTTAAGCCTACGGAGTTTAACCAAGATTCAGGGATAAAAGCCCACACAAGATAAAGTGTGAAGCCAAATTGGAAGCTTAAGAAAAAAACAAAGCCATGAATAGCTCTTTCTGACAATGGTGACGGTGAATTTTCCACCATTTTCCCTGCAGCTTTAGATACTCTGTGGGGAGGCAAGGCAATCTTCGTCAATGATTTCTCCCCTCCACCACTGATCTGTTATAAACTCATCACTAGGCCCCCAGGAGTGGGAGCATGTGCATATCCCTGCATGTTCCGGCGGAACAGCACCAGCCCGCCAAGCCTGGCCTCCTATCCAGCATACCAGCCTAGCCTCCACATCACATCTTAAGGAAATGAGTGTTTGAAATAAAATTAATATGTAAATTTCTATTATTAATTCCTATTACCTCTGAACCACAATCCTTTATCTACTCCAATATTTCTGAATAAGATATGTGAATGCTTTATGAATATGAATCAACAAATCCCTTCATTATTTAAGATGATGCTGAACCAATTAAAAAAAAGATGTGTGAATGTATAAATAATCATATTAAGCTGTACAAATGAAGACTTCATGTTTTCATGGCTACTGAGAATTTCAGTCAACAGACTATGGACCTATATCACCTATAATTGATGGTTTGACTTTTTAACATATTGTGAAAAAATATTCCCCAAACATTAATTATTAAGCTTCTCAGTTTAGAAGTGGTTCACATTCTAATGACCATAATTATCTACTTCACATAGGTTTGATAAATTACTCTTGAAAAACCTCTTCATTTTGTTTCCTATTGCTATTGCTTAACTCTGGTCCGGATACTCATGATTTCACAGCTGTCTTATTTCAACAGCTTCTAAAAACCTACCTCACTGACTACAGTCCTTCTCTTTAATCAATCCTATATGCTATCACAAAAATATTCCTACCAAGTATTTTATATGACATTCTCTAATTCAAAGCCTGTGATGACTTCATACTGCTTCGGAATGTTTGAAATTATTCTGCCTGATATTTCTTAATTCTTACAGTGGTCCCAGATGGGCAGCAGCAATGAATAAATAAATACTAAGTGCTCAGTTAAGTACTACATTTTGAAATAGTACAATTCTATTTTTTCTGAGGTGGCTACAAATTTAATTTTTGAAACAGAAATAACTTATTGCTTAATTTACAATATGAACTTTCTAAAAGTTCAAAAGAAAACCAATATCTGAGTTCAGAAGAATTTACTATTTAAAACTTACTATTTAAAAGAAGTATACTTCCACATCTTGGCAGGTTAATTAAACAAATTTAAATATTTAAAGAAAATTCCAGTCTCCACAAAAACTGTTTCTCTACCATCAATTTTTATTTTTTTTATTTTTTTTATTTTTAAAGAGAGAGGGACAGTGAGAGAGACAGAGAAAGAAACAACTTTATTTAGTTTTTCACATGGCCTTAGTTGCTCCAACACTCAGTTGTGTACGTGGTGCTGGGGTTTGAACCTGGGTCCTCGTGCTTGCCAGGCAAGCACCGAAACCGCTGAGCCACCGCTCCAGCCCCTACCATCATTTTTTAAAGAATAATACATTATCTATATGGACCAGTGTCTGTACCAATTCAATAATAAATGCAAACAAATTCATAGTTTGTGTTCTTGTGGACACCTAGCAAACACCACATAGCTCTTACACACATAGAAAAGCACTGTATAAAATATACTGCTAGATTTGAAACCTGAACCACATGATATAACTATTACTAAGTTTTACCACCTTTCAGAATAGGAAATATACTAGACAGAGAAATTCACTCTCATCCAGATAAAATTAAAATTCAGTATGGCTGAACTACCTACTCCCAAAACAAGGAACAAAATGCTCTACTACATTACCTGGCAAACCGCTCCTTATCATTAGACATTTGATCATCATCACACCTGAAGGAGAAAAAAAGGATTAATTCAATAATCTGAAATGAAAGCCAGGAGGTAAAAATATTCACAGAAAAAAAAAGTCAACAGAAAAGCACCAGGAAGCAATGGAGATTAACACCATGCCAAAGAACTTAAAAAAACCATCATTCTATTTCTCAGGTTTCTGATGTCTTCATTACCCTTAATTTATCAGACACACCAAAAAGGAAAAAAAAAAAAAAAAGATCTCATGAGGATATAGCTGGACTGCCCTATCAGCACCACTCTAAAGTTAGGAATAGGTAAGGTTTTATTTATTTTTAAAGTATAGTTTAAAAAAATCACATAACTATTTTTAAGTGTACAGTTCAGTAGCATTAACCATATTCACATTGTTGTACAAAAGATATCTAGCTCTTTTTCATCTTACAAAACTAAAACTATTACTCATTGGAAACTATCTTCCCATTTTTCCCTCCCCTCAGCCCTTGGTAACCATCACTTTACTTCCTGAGTCTATGAGTTTGATTATTTAGATACTTCACATAAGTGGAATCATAAAGTATTTATCCTTTTGTAACTGACTTATTTCAGCTAGCATGTCCTCAAGGTTCATCCATATTATAGCATGTGACAGTATTTCCTTCTTTTTAAAGCTAATTATTCATTGTATGCATACCATATTTTCTTTATCCATTCATCTGCAGATGGACATTTGGATTGCTTCCACATCTTGGCTATTATGAAAAATAGGGCAATGGACATAGAGTATGCAAATAACACCTTGAGAGCATGCTTTAAGCTGAAGCACGGTGCAGTGCTAGGCACTTGGGAAAGAAGCAGGAGAATCACTTAGTCCATGAGTTGGAGGCCAGCCTGAGTAATCTAGTACGGGACTGTGTCTTAAAAAAGAAAAAAATAGGGGCTGGAGCGGTGGCTCAGCGGTTTCGGTGCTTGCCTGGCAAGCAGAGGACCCGGGTTCAAACCCCAGCACCACGTACACAACTAAGTGTTGGAGCATCTAAGGCCAAGTGAAAAACTAAATAAAGTTGTTTCTCTCTTTCTCTGTCTCTCTCACTGTCCCTCTCTCTTTAAAAAAAAAGAAAAAATATTCTGTTTTCAATCCTTTTAAGAAATATAACAGAAGTGGGATTGAGGAATCATGTGGTAATTCTTTGTTTAATCTTTTGGGGCACCATCATATTGCTTTATTTTTATTTTTATTTGTGACAAAAAACCTGTCCATTTTATTGTGTGATATGGAATTTTTCACTTACATTGATGCACAGGACTCAATAATGCGAATTGGTTACTATTTATTTATTTATTTATTTATCAGTTGGTGGGCATTTAGCTAGGTCCAATTCGGGGTTCACCATATTGCTTTAAATCATGGCTGCAAAATTTTATATCACTACCAACAGTGCACAAGGAGTTCTAATTTCTCCACATCTGCACTAGGTACTTCTTATTTTGTTTTTGTTTTTGATAGCAGCTATCCCAATAAGTGTAAAGTAACATCTCATTAGAGTTTTGATTTGTGTTTCTAAGGATTACTGATGTTAAGCATCCTTCATATGCTTGCTGCTCATTTGTGTCTCTTTGGAGAAATGTCTATTCAAGTCCTTTGCACATTCTTTAATCAGGCTTTTATGCTGCTGTTGCTGAGTTGTAGGAGTTCTTTAGATATTTTAGATATTAATCCCTTCTAAGACACATGATTTGCAATATTTCTTCCAATTCCATATGCTATCATTTCACTGTTGATTTGTTTCCTTTGATGTGCAGAAGTTTTTAAGAGGCTGTTTTAAATTATGATTTAAATAATGCATTTTCTCTCTTTGACCAAGGAAATTCTTCCATTCATCACAACTTCTACTTAATAGATAGATAAACTCTTTTCTACTGCAGAAACTTTTAAGGAAGACATACTGAGAGATAAAGACCTAACTCCAAAAACATTACTCTCTGGATGATCTATATTATCCTCTTCTCACTGCTATAGGACACAGAAATGATTCTCTTAACTCTGAAAAGAACCTGCTTTGCAAAGTTAAGTAAGTCTTACAAAATTTTCAGTTGTATGGTACACCGTTTTAAATTTGTTTTGCAATACTGGGGATCAAACCCAGGGCCTTGTACATGCAAGGAAAGCACTGTACCACTGACCTACTTCCAAGCCCAACCTTTTTTTTTTAAGAGAGAGGGACAGTGAGAGAGAGTCAACTTTATGTAGCTTTTCATGTAGCTTTCATTGCTGAGACATCGTTGTGTATGTGGTGCTGGGGTTCAAACCTGCATCTTCACACATGCCACACAAGCACTGCAACCGCTGAGCAACTGCTCCAGTACCCCAACTTTTTTTTCTATAATGAACACACACTGCTAGGCAATGTGCACACCTACAATGCCAGCTACAGTGGAAGCCAAGGCAGAAGGATTTCAAGTTCAAGGCCAGTCTGTACAACTCAGAGATACCCTGTCTCAAAATAAAAAATACAGGGCTGGAGGTATTGCTCAATGGTGGAGCATGTCTCTGTACTGGGGGTGGAAAAAAATACTTAAAAAAAAAAAACACTTTAAAATAGTAACAGGAGGCTGGAGCGGTGGCTCAGCGGTTTCAGTGCTTGCCTGGCAAGCATGAGGATCCAGGTTCAAACCCCAGCACCACATACACAACAGAGTGTTAGAGCAACGAAGGCCATGTGAAAAACTAAATAAAGTTGTTTCTCTCTTTCTCTGTCTCTCCCACTGTCCCTCTCTCTTTAAAATAAATAAATAAATAAAATAAAATAGTAACAGAGGCTGGGGATATAGCTCAATGGTAGAAGGTTTGCCTAGCTTGTAACAGGCCTTGGGTTCAATCCCTGACATTGCAAAATAAAATAAGCCAAGCACAGTGGTGCATGCCTGTAGTCCCAGGAACTTAGGAGGCTGAGACAGGAAGATCACAAGTCTGAGGCCAGCCTCAACAACTTAGCAAGACCCTGGGTCAAAATAAAATAAAAAGAGTTGCTCAGTGGTTACAGCATTTGTCTGGCATGTGCAAGTACGCGGGTCAAACTCCAGCACCACGTACACAACAAAGTGTCCGCGCAACGTTAAGGCCACATGAAAAACTAAATAAAATTGACTCTGTCTGTCTGTCTGTCTTCCCCCCCGCCCACCATCCCTCTCTTTAAAATAAAATAAAGGGGCTGGAGCTGTGGCTCAGAGGTTTCGGCGCTTGCCTGGCAAGCACAAGGACCTGGGTTCAAACCCCAGCACCACTTACACAACTAAGTGTTGGAGCAACTAAGGCCATGTGAAAAACTAAATAAAGCTGTTTCTCTCTTTCTCTATCTCACTGTCCCTCTCTCTTTAAAAATAAATAAATAAATAAAATTTTAAAAAAAGGGATAGAGATGTAGCAGTGGTAGAGCACCCCTGGGTTCAATCCACACATTAAAAACAAAATAAAATAACAACAAATGAAGTAAATACATAAACAGGTATCAAAGTCATTTATTATCAAGTGTTATGTACTATACATAACTAATTGTGCTATACTTTCATACAACTGACAGCACCATAGGTTTGTTTATACCAATAGCACCACAAACATTTGAGTAATGCCTTGTGCTATGATGTTATAATGGCTACAGCATCACTAAATGATAGAAATTTTGTAGTTCCATTATAATCTCATGGGACTACTGTAGATAGTGGTCTGTTGATTATCAAAATGTTAAGCAGAACACACAACTGTCATTTCTGACTACTGGATTTTATGGAAGCAACAACTCCCATGTTCATTTCCTTGTGTAGCCCTCTCCAACACTGATTTGGGACATGAACAGATGTTTTGTTTCGGCCAGTGGGACATTAGCAAATGTCATAGAAGCAGAGATTGTTAATTGCACTGAGATTTGCCCTTTGTATTATAGCCATCACCATATGAAGAAACTCAGTCTCACCTCCTTGAGGACAAAAGACAACAAAGAGATACATCGCCATCCCAACTGAATCTCTCAGCTGACCAGCAGGTTGAATGCAGTCTTATGAATGGGTCTAGGCAATATTGTAGAATAACCATGCAGTCAATCCCCATAATTGTGAGACATAATGAACTTTTGTTATTTCAAGCCATGTATCAATAAATAACTGATTCAGAGTCTTATAAATTCTCTACCTTCTCACTGAGGTCCTGCCTCTGAAATTATTAACAGAATGTCTTGAATTTTTCTGGTACATAATAAAATATGAAAAAGCACAGTTTTAATATGAAACACTTTCATTCTTCCTAAGAAGAAAAATATTATAAGTCAGAAGTAGCAAGATCATCAACAGATTTTTAGCATCAGAAGTCTAGATAAAGTTTTTCAAACTCTTACCTCAAAAATTTACTGTTCCCTTCACCATCATCATCAAAATCCAACCTAAGGAAACACAACAAAAAATACTGTTAGCCTCCTGATCACACAAAACATTAGGAAATTAAAATTTCTCAACATAAAATACCTGTAGAATCATACAAATAAAAGAAGGAAAAGGGAAGTGAAGAAGTCAAACGAAGCTACATTCTCTTTCTCATGTTGCCAAAAGGGACAAAGAAGTTGGGCAACAGAAAAAGAGTACCTACTGTTACCTCACCACTTCCTGGGGTATTAGCCTATCTTTGCCAAAGGTTTCCACATCAAAATACAACCTCTATAAAAGGAACAGAAGCAAGGCATGGTGGCTCACATGCATAATCTTAGGTACTTGGGAGGCTGAGGCAAGAATATGGAAAGTTAGGCCAGTTGGAACAACTTATTAGCAAGACTATATCTCAAAATAAAACGAAGAGGGACTAGAAAGGTAGTTCAGTTGTACAGTGCTTGCCTAGCATGCAAGAGGCCCAGATTCAATCGCCAGTACAACCAGAAGTTAAAAAAAAAAAAAAAAAAAAGAATAGAAATCACTGAATAATTTAGTGTTTGATTGGGTCTTTTTTGTTTTGTTTTGCTTTCTTATGATATAGTTCTAAGGATCAAATGCAGAGCCTTGCACATGCTAGGCAAATGTTCTATCACAGAACCAACTTGTGTCTCAGGTCTATTTTTTATTTCTATGGTCCACTCTAAGCCATGTAATCAGGTTTCTCAAACATCTTTCAAAACAGTTATATTACAGATGGGAGTGATATAAGACGTTAGAAGTTGTTGATCTAAACGTAATATATATCATAATCAAGATACTGTGCTGGAGGGTTGGAGCGGTGGCTCAGCAGTTACAGTGCTTGTCTGGTGATAGGACACAGGTTTGTACACCAGCACCAAGTAAACAATGAAGTGTCGGAGCAATGAAAGCTACATGAAAAACTAAATAAAATTGATTATTTAAAAAAAAATACTGTGCTAAGGAAAGTAAAAACAAAAAACTTGCCCTTAAGGGGCTTTTTATCTAGACAAATACAAATATAAAACAAGTGAAAATGAGAAAATATCACATAAGGAACAAAACTGACATGCTATATATATTCAGTGAAGGAAGAGGTGACTTTCATTTCAAGGGATTAGGGAAGATAGGTTAATAGAGTAGGCCAATCTCCTATTAATCTCTGTACCCTATTAAAATAAAATGTTGCTTAAGTTACACTCTAACCCAATGGTCACTTTTTTTTTCCTTAATGACAGAGTGAGGGCTGAAGCAGTGGCTTATTGGTAACAGAGCTTGCCTGGCATGCACGAGGACATGGGTTCGAACCCCAACAACACGTATACAATGAAGTGTTGGAGCAAGGAAAGCCATCAGAAAAACTATATACAATTGATTTTCTCTTTCTCTCACACTGTCCCTCTCTCTTTAAAAGAAAAAAAAAAACAGGGAGTGCAACGAGAGAAAGAATCAACTTTATTTTTTCATCTGGTTTTGTTTCTCTGACACTTAGTTGTGTATATGGTGCTGGAGTTTGAATCCGATCCTCACACATGCCAGGCAAGCAGTGTAACTACTGAGCCACTGCTCCACCCACCCACCTACCCTTACCCTCCCACCTGTGATCACTCTTGACATCTCTATATAAATTGCGAGTTTGTGAGAGTGTGTTAGAGAGTATGTGTTTGTGGTGCTGGGGTTTGAATATAACCTGGTACTACAGATTTCTAGATGGCATGTATATGAAGTATGTGGCATCAATTCTGAAAGTGTGTTCTTCTTCCTCCTTCCTAAGTCCCTGATCACCTGTCAAAATCCTACCTATCTACCCAAAGACTCCATTTCTAAGAATCTATCCTAAAGAAATAACTTAAAGTGCAGGAGTGGGGCAGGGGTTATATACAAAGTTCATTGTGGCTTATACATAATAGAAAAATATTTTTGTTGTTGTTAGAGACAGACAGTAAGAGAGAGAGAGAGAGAGAATCAATTTTATTTAGTTTTTCACGTGGTGACTTTCATTGATCTGACACATCGCTGTGTATTGTGGTACAGGGGTTAAAACCCGCATCCTCGTGCTTGCCAGCAAGTGCCATAACCACTGAACTACTCCTCCAGCCCTGTAATAGAAAAATCTTGAAAACAATTCAAATGTCCCATTATAGGAATTTAGGGCATCTTTTTATGAAAATCTTAAAAATCACAGTAACAGAATATGTAACAATATGAAAACAAGGACCACTGTAAGTGATTAGGTGAAAAAGACCAGGTTATATAAAACTATATAATTTTTTTTAATAACACTATAATGATTTTTTTTTGAGAGAAGGACAGTGAAAGAGAGAGAGAGAGAATCCATTTTTATTGAGTTTTTCACATTGCTTTTGTTGCTCTGACACTTGTACATAGTTGTGTACATAGTTGCTGGGGTTTGAATCCGTGTACTTGCGCATGCAGGGCAAGCGCCATAACCGCCAAGCCACAGCTCCAGACCCTATATTATTTTAAAAGACTGACATAAAGACTGGAAGGACATATACTAAAAAAACTATGGTAGTTGACTTCAGCCATCTTATTGTTTTAAGCATCCATATTTTCCAATTTTTCTTTAAAAGAAATACTTAAGGGGCTGGAGCTGTGGCTCAGCAGTTTCAGCACTTGCCTGGCAAGCATGAGGACCCGGGTTCAAACCCCAGTACCACGTACACAACTAAGTGTTGAAGCAATGACGGCCATGGGGAAAACTAAATAAAGTTGTTTCTCTCTTTCTCTGTCTCTCTCACTGTCCCTCTCTCTTTAAAATAAAATAAAAAATAAAAGAAATACTTAAAAGACTTCTTTTAATATGGTTTTCTGGGGCTGGAGAGGTGGGTCAGTGGTACAGTGCTTGCCTGGCATGCATGAAGACCCAGGTTCAATCCCCAGCACCACATACACAACTAAAAGGAGGAAAAACAAAAACCAGATGAAAACAGCCAGGCAGAGTGGCACAAACTGGTAATTCCAGCAACTCAGGAGGCTGAGGCAGAAGGATCACAAGTTCAAAGCCAGTCTCAGCAACTTAGCAAGGCCCTAAGCAACTTAGCTGAGAACCTGTCTCTAAATAAAATTTTAAAAAAGGGCTGGAGATGTGTCTTAGTGGTTAAGCACCCTGGGTTCAATCCTTGATACCAAAAAGAAAAAAACATGAAAAAATTAACTCTGAAAAAAAATTTTAAAGTAATTTTTTTTCTGATTAATAATAATGTAAAGGGGGTGCTGGAGCAGTGGCTCAGCAGTTACAGCACTTGCCTGGCATGCGCAAGGATGCAGGTTCAAACCCTGGCATCATGCATACAACAAAGTGTCGGAGCAACAAACACCAGATGAAAAACTAAATAATAATAATGCATGGGGGCTGGAGCGTTGGCTCAACAGTTATAGTGTTTGCCTGGCATGCACCAGGATCCAGGTTCAAACCCCAGCACCACATACACAACTGTCAAAGTAACAAAAACCAGATGAAAAAATAAATAAAATTGATTCTCTTTCTCTCTCGCTGTCCCTCTCTTAAAAAACAACAACAACAAAAAACCAATAATAATATAAGCTCATTTCATTCATAAAATCTGGAAAATAATGAAAAATAAAAGAAAATAAGTCACCTATAATTCCATTACTCAGAAATGAGTATTCTCTCCATTTTTTTGCTATGCCCACATTATAAATATTTTTCTGCTACAGTGAAATATTATATATAATATGTATATAAATAATATATATAAATATAACTTCTTTTAATATATTAATTTTCTGTACTGATATATATTTGTCACTTCTAATAGCTACACAATGTATTTTACATAAAACTTTCTCAAATGATCTCCTAATTTTGATATTTACATTTCTTCTGATTGTTTGCTACTATATGTAACTACAACACATTGTTTAAAAGAGTGAACTGAAATGCTAAACTTCTAAGGTTCACATCCTAGATTGAAATTAAGCAGTTTCTAACTTGTAAAACTATGTTTTAAAAGGCACTGTAAGAGGCTGGAGTGGTGGCTTAGCAGTTCCAATGCTTGCCTGGTATGCACAAGGATACAGGTTCGAACCCCAGCACCACATATGCAACAACATGTCAGAGCAACAAAAGCCACATGAAAAACGAAATAAAAATTTTTTTTCTATCTCTCTCACTGTCCCTCTCTCATTAAAAAAAAAAAAAAAAAAAAAAAAAAAGACATTGTAAGGAGGCTATTTAGAACCTAAATGTAGTCATAAAGATGTAATAGAAAATGGTGACCAGGCGGCTGGAGCAGTGGCTCAGAGGTTACAGCGCTTGCCTGGCAAGTACAAACGAAGTGTCAGAGCAACGAAAGTCATATGAAAAAATAAAACTGATTCTTTTTCTCTCTCACTGCTCCTCTCTCTTTAAAAAAAAAAAAAAAAAAAAAAAAAAACCTGCCTAGGGGCTGGAATGGTGGCTCAGCAGCTGGAACACACAAGGCCCTGGGTTCAAACCACAGCACCACATACACAACTAAGTATCAGAGAAACAAATAAATAAAATTGAAAAAAACAAAAACTGCTTATAGGAAACTTAGAGCTCTGATGTATGCCTGTAATCCCAATGACTCAGGAGGCTGAGGCAGGAGATTGCAAGTTCAAAACCAGCCTTGGCAACTTAGTGAGACCCTGTCTCAAAATAAAAAAACATATAAAAAGGGCTGGGGATTTGGCTCAGTGGTTAAGCACCCCTGGGTTTAATTCCCAGTACCAAAAAAAAAAAAAAGAAACTAAGATAACAACATTAATTCTATGAAAGGAAAAATCCAGGAACTGAGGGGATATATGACCACAGTATACTAAGTAAGCAGTTGAAGTGAAAGATTTAAGATAGCCAAGTGGCTCATCAACTAACTAAATCAGTGAGGTTTATAGGTTTATAACACTATACTCAAACTTACCCTGGTCGCCGCTTAATCGCTCTCTGAACAATGGCTCCTCCACCTTGCATCCCAGGGGCTGGGTTTCCAGGCGCAATGGCTGGACCTAGCGATGGTACATCTGATGTCATTTCTGTAAAAGAAAAAGATATGTATATATACACACATTTAAAAAATAAAAGATCTCTACTTATTACCACTATCACCTGTTGGCTAAATGAAAGGTTCAAACTATGGATACAATCTCAGTAGTTTACTAGAACACCCAAATATTCATATACACACTGGTCTCCTTGAATTTTGGCATTGGGAAAATATTTCCCCATATTTCATTTTTCCCCACTTAGTAGAGCTTGGAAGAAGGAGTACTACATTCTGTAGCATTCGCATTTTTTTTTTTTTTTAAGAGAGAAGAACAGTGAAAGAGAAAGACAGAGAGAATCAATTTTTATTGAGTTTTTCACACGGCTTTCTTTGCTCCAACACTTAGTTGTATACATAGGTGCTGGGGTTTGAACCCATGTACTTGCGCATGCCAGGCAAGCGCTATAACCACCAAGCCACCGTTCCAGCCCACGTAGCCTTCATTTTTAAAAGCTTGTAATAGTGACATAATACTAATTTAAAACACATACACAAATTGATGTATACTTTTATTCATATAACAAATATAATTTAACTACTTTTATTTATTTAATAAAATGGAAAAATAAACCAAAAAGCCTGAAAATAAAAATCACCTAAATTCCAATACTTAAAATTAAATTCCAATACTTAAAATTATACAGAGTAAAACTGAAGTTGGGCATGTTAGCACAAGCCTGCATTCCTAGCTACTTGGGAGGCTGAAGCAGGAGGACTGTGAGCTCAAGGTTAGACTGGGCACCACAGTGATAATCTATCTTAAAAAAAAAAAAAAAAGCCTCTGAGAAAGGTGGTTTACACCTGTAATTCCAGCTATTCTGGAAACTGAGGCAGGAGGATCACAAGTTCAAGGCCAGCCTGGGCAACTGTGTGACACCCTGTCTCTGAATAAGAGAGAGCTAGGAATGTAGCTCAGTGGTAGAGTGGGATTCTAATTACAGTCATGTGCTACATAATTGTTTCAATGAATAATGGACCGCACATATAATAATCCATGAAACTGTATCACCTAATGATGTCATAGCCATCTTAGATTGTATAAATACATTCTATGATGTTCATACAATGACAAAATCAAATGATGCAATTCTTAGAACTTATCATGTCATTAAGAAAAACACGACTATATTTTCTTCCAAATAGGTAGCTAAATATACCAACATTACTTGCTGAATAATCACATCCTTTCCTCACTCATCTGAAAGTACCTCCTTTATTATATATTAAATGTCTATAAACACTTGTTCCCTTTCTAAACTTTTACTCTGAATTCATATATTTTTCTAAATCTGTATCAATACCAAACACTTGATCACATCTTTATAGTATATCCTAATCACCTAATAGGAAAAGCTCTGTGTTCCTCATTATTTTATAAAATTTTCTTCTTAAATGTCATACATTGACTTTTGCTTCCAGAACAATAGAGTAGATGTACTGTTCTCTATTGATTCTGCTAAAAACAACTAAAAATCCTGGGCATTATATGTAAAACAAATATGAGTACTCTGAAAGGTAGCAAGAAAGCAGCAAAATAGCTTCAGACCTCATGAATGCAGGAATAACATAGTGATGAGTTCTCAGTTTTCTTTTTATTTCACATGTCCCCAATATGGGGAAGAAGTCAGAAACCTGGAAATGTCAAGGGGTAAAGATAAAAACAGCCCCCCAAAATCCTACTCTCCCTAGTCAAAAGGATCAGGAAAAGGGACAACCTAACAAAATAAGACAATATTTAGGTGAGTCCCAAATATTACAGGAAAAACTGTGGCCCAACTCTTATCCATGTCACCCAAAGCTAACTGGGGAGTATAGATTGACTCCCAAATATTACAGGAAAAACTGTGGCCCAACTCTTACCCATGTCACCCAAAGCTAACTGGGGAGTATAGATTGACTCCCAAATATTACAGGAAAAACTGTGGCCCAACTCTTACCCATGTCACCCAAAGCTAAGTGGGGAGTATAGATTACCACGCTTGCAAAGCTACAAGGCATCACCCCTGTAGGATGCACTCAGAGCGGGCCAAGTAAAGAACCACAACATTCATCTCCCTTGGTCAGAAATAAGGGCCTACTTCTTACTGTGTCACAGGGATCTATAATTCTCATCCTCACTTGGCATAACAAGAAGTCCTCACCTCAGGTGTCAAAAGAGGCAAAGGAGAAGCCAGGCATGGTGGCACACACCTATAATACCGGCAACTTGGGAAGCTGAAACAGGAGGATCACAAATTCAAAGTCAGTCTCAGTAACTCCGCTAGGCCCAGAGGAATTTAGTGAGACCCTGTCTCCAAATAAAAAAATAAAAAAAATTAAAAATAAAAAAAAGAGGCAAAGTGGGGCTGGGTACAGTGGTGTACACTGGTAATCCCAGCAGCTCATGAGGATGAGACAGGAGGATCACAAGTTCAAAGTTGGCCTCGACAACTTAATGAGGCCCTAAGCAACTTAGTGAGATCTGTCACAAAACTGAAATAGTAAAAAAGGCTAGGGATATGGCTCAGTGGTTAAGCATCCCTAGGTTCAATCATCTCTGGGACTAAAACAAAGATAAAGTGGTGAACCTCAAAGTGTATCTCTACTAGCATTATCCAGATAACACTTCACTCTCCCCAGCCAAAGTGATGTCAATGAAAAGCAAGGCAAACAGAAGGTTTAAATAAGATCCAACAGCTCTTAACATAACACAAAATTTTCCAGTGGCTCAAGAGGTTGAGGCAGAAGGATCAAAAGTTCAAGACCAGCCTCAGCAAATTATCGAGGCCCCAAGCAACTTAAGTGAGACTATCTTAAAATAAAAAGGTTTGGGGATGCAACTCAGTGGTAAAGTGCCCCTGGGTTCAATCCCTAGTATCAAAAAAACAAAACAAAACAAAACAAAACCCACATAGCTAAATTTATACTTATGTTAATGAAATGCTTTTTCACCTAAGACTGGAAAATGCACAAGAATGTCCTTTCACCATTATACAGACAGTGTGGGAAGTTATAGTCAGAGCAAAAATTCAAGACAAGGAAATAAAAGGTATACAGATCCGAAAAGACCCTGCCAAAAAACACTATCAGAGAATGAGAAGACAAATTAGAGATGGAAAAAACATTTGCAAATCAAATATCCACAAAAAAACTAATATCTAAGGTATAAAAAGAACTCTTACTAAAAATTAAACACTAAAAAGGCAAACAGTTCAATTATAACATGAGCAGGAGATACAACAGACTTATATATGATAAATCAGCATATAAACATGTTTCAAGGGGCTGGAGCAGTAGCTCAGTGGTTACAGCGTTTGCTTGGCATGAGCAAGGACGCAGGTTCAAACCTGAGCACCACATACACAGCAAAGTGTCTGAGCAATGAAAAGTCAAATGAGGAACTAAATAAAACTGATCTTTCTTTCTCTCACTGTCCCTCTAAAAAAAAAAAAGCTTCAACATTATTAGCTATGCAAATGAATGAAAACCACAAGGAGACATCATTATATATGGAATGATTAAAATAATAAAGAATAGAAACAGACTGGAGCGATGGCTGAGTGGTTACAGCACTTGCCTGGTATGAGCTATAATGCAGGTTTGAACCCCAGTACCATGTATACAATGAAATATTGGACCAACGAAGGCCACACGAAAAACTAAACAAAATTGATTCTCTCTCTCTCACACTGTCCCTCACTCTTAAAAAAAAACAAAAAGATAAATGGTCAAACTAATATTCGTTTACCATTGAATACTAGCTAGCAATGAAAAGAAAAAACGATTGATATACACAGCAAGCTGGATGATCTCCAGAGAAATCATGCTAAAAGAAATAAGCCATTTATTGCAAAAGATCACATACTGTATAATTCCATTTATAGTTGTTGTTTTTTTCCCCCAGTGATGGGAATTGAACACAGGGGCTTGCACATGCAAAAGCAAGTGCTCTACTACACAACTACATGCCCAGCCCCTGTAGAGCATTCTTAAAAGGTTAAACTACAGAAATGGACAGCTGAATTTGGTGGTATATACCAGTATTCCCAGCTACTTGGGGTGGCTGAGGCAAGAGGATCACAAGTTCAAGGCCAGCCTGTAATTTAATAATACTGTCTCAAAAAAAAAAAATTAAAACTCAGTGGCAGACTGCCCCTGAGTTCAATTAGAAGGAAGGAAGAATAAAGGATGAGAAAAAAAAACAGATTAGTGAATTCAGAGTTAAGGATAAGACAAAAGTTGATGGTTTAAAAAAAAAAAAGAGCACTTTGAGAGATACTTGTGTTAATGGAAAAATTCTGTACCTTGACTGTATCAGTGTCAACATCTTAGTCTTCCCCTCCTCCATTCATTGGGGGAATCACTTAAAGGTATAAGGGATCTCTGTATTATTTTCCATAACGTGAACCTAAACATATCAGAATTCAATTTTTAATTCAAAATGTTCAAAAACAGTTTTTTTTTTTTTTAAGAGAGAGGGACAGTAAGGGGGAGTGAGAGAGAGAATTAATTCCATTTAGTTTTTCATATGGCTTTTGTTGCTCTGAGATTTCATTGTGCATGTGGTGCTGGGGTTTGAACTTGGGTCCTTGTGCATGCTGGGCAAGCGCCATAACCACTGAGACACCGCTCCAACCCCCTCAAAAACACTTTTAATGTTATAAGCTTTATCTTCCTTCTGATCTTTAAAATCTGTGGAAGGTTCTAACAACAATAAAAAAAAGGAATGAAAGGCTGGAGTGGTAGCTCAGTGATTATGGTGCTTGCCTGGTATTAGCAAGGACCTAAGTTTAAACCCTAGCACCATGTATGTAATGAAGGTGTTGGAGCAACAAAAACCAGATCAAAAACTAAATAAAGTTGATTCTCTCTTTCTCTCTCTCTCTCTCTCACTGTCCCTCTCTCTTTAAAAAAAAAAAAAAGTAATAGGGCTGGAGCAGTGGCTCAGTGGTTACAACACTTGCTTGGCACGCAGGAGTATGCAGATTCAAACTCCAGCACCATGCACACAGCAAAGTGTCAGAGCAATGAAAGCCACATTAAAAAAAACTAAATAAAATTGATTACCTCCTTCTCTCTCTCCCTCTCACTGTCCCTCTCTTTAAAAAAAAAAAAAAAAATGAAGTGCTGGGCACATGCCCCTAATGCTTAGGCTACTTTGGAGGCTGAAACAGGAGGATCCTGAATCCAGCTCTGGCAAATTAGAGAAACTCTGTTTCAAAATAAAAAAGGAAATGGCACCAGGTATAGTGGTGCATGCCTGTAATCCCAGCAGCTGGGGAGGCTGAAGGAGGAGGATTGCAAGTTCAAGCCAACTTCAGCAATTTAGTGAGATCCTAAGCAACTTAGGAAGACTCTGTCTCAAAATAAAAAGAACTGGGAATGTTGTTTAGAGTTTGAAGACCCCTGTGTTCAATCCTTAGTACCAAAAATAAATAAAGAAGTATGTAAATAAATGTGATAAAAGTAGCCTCAGTTCAATCCTCAGTACCAAAGGGAAAAAATTTAAAAATCATGAGGTTACTTCAATTACATTAAATTAATTTATTAATTTTGAAAGAACAGTACCATCATACTGTAAAATTTCCCCATCCAGTAATGTTATGTCTTTCATTTATTCAGATCTTTTCTAGTAGCTTTCTATACAATTTCATACTTGTTTTCATATAGAGCCTATATTTTTTCATACTTGTTTTTAGATATAGTTTGTTTTTTGTTTTTGTTTTTTAAGACAGAGAGGAACAGTGAGAAAGAGAAAAAGAATCAATTTTATTTAGTTTTTCATGTGGCTTTAATTGCTCCGACACTTCGACACTTCATTGTGTACGTGGTGCTGGGGTTTGAATCCCACCCTTGTGCATTCCAGGAAGTTGCCATAACCAATGAGCTCCAGCCCTAGATACAGTTTTTAATACTACTGTGAACAAGACTGCATTTCCATTTCAACTTCTACCTGGTTACTGCTAGAATAAAAAAAAATCTGTAGATTTCCACATATTTATATGGTACCAATAACTTCACTAAATTATCTTACTGGTCCTAAAAGCATCTGGTCAGTTAGGCATAGTGATGCATGCCTGTACTATGATCCCAGCCTCTTAGAAGGCTAAGGCAAGAGGATTTCAAGTTTGAGATCAACCTTAGTAGCTTAACTGAGACCCTGTCTTAAAATTAAAAAAAAAAAAAAAAAAAAAAAAAAAAAAAAAAAAAAAAGGATTAGGGATATAGTTGAGTGGTAAAGTGCCCCTGGTACCAAAAATACATAAATAAAAGTAATTCATTTGTTAAGTTTTATTAGGATATAAGCACATCATCTTCAAGGATTATTTTACATACCCCTATTCAAGGAATTATTTTACAGATCCCTAGTCGATATTTATACTACTTTTATTTTCTTCTCTTACTGTAGGTTCTTATTCTGTGGGTCAATTCAGGGGAAAGGGAATCAAAACTAAGATGAGGGAGACTACATTTTCATTTATCTCTGAGATTTAACATTCAATTATGAATGTAGAAAGTGAACTACAAAAGTATTAGTGGTACCTGTAGCTCTAGTCATCAAAAAAAAAAAATCAGATAATTTCTTATCATGACAGTTCCTGCAAATGCCTAGAATTATTGTTACTAATGCTACTTCAAAAATATGGTAGTGGGGGCTAGAGCAGTGGCTCAGCAGTTACATGCTTGCCTGGAATGCAGGAAGACACAGGTTCAAACCCCAGGACCACACACACATGAAGTGTCAGAGCAACTAACGCCACATGAAAAAAATTCATTGCCCCCATCTCTCTTAAAAAAAAGAAAAAAGGCTGGAGCAATGGCTTGGCAGTTAAGGCGCTTACCTGGCATGCACAGGTACACGAGTTCGAACCCCAGCACCATGTACACAACAAAGTGTTAGAGGAATGAAAGTCACATGAAAAACTGAATAAAAATTGCTTCTTTCTCTCTCTCTCTTGCTGTCCCCTCTTTCTTTAAAAAAAAAAGTGACCACTTTAAAAGAAAATATGGTAGTTATTAGACTTACTACATCTTGTTATTTATTATGCCACTGCAATTTAGTATTTAGGCAAGTATACTTTAATATACTTGATTTCATATTAAATACTATGCACTGCTATCATATGTACTAAGTTACATTCTAAGAAGAGTTCAATAGGTGTAGCCAAACTGCCAAAAGGGTCATAGCATACAAAAGATTGAGAAACCTTCAACTAGACACTTTCCACAATGAATATGGAAATCTCTACCTTGTTTTGTATTTTCTCTGGACTTTATTCTGATGTACTGGTTTGTTTTTTTTAAACAAGAAAGATATTTTGATCAGGAATAAACGCTTCTGTAAAACATTTGTTAATAAAAACATAGCTTCCCTTTAATTTGTTAATGATAAGAATACATCCCCAACCCTTTTCATTTTTTAAACTTTTTTAAAGAGAGAATCAATTTTTATTTAGTTTTTCACGTGTCTTTCATTGCTCCAACACTTCATTGTGTATGTGGTGCTGGGGTTTGAATCCCCATCCTCATGCACGCCAGGCAAGCACCATAACCTCTGAGCCACCACTACAGCCCCATTTTTTAAATTTTGAGACAGAGTCTCTCCAAATCTCCAAGACTGGCTTTAAACATGCATCCTCATGCCTCATGCCTCAGCCTCCTGAACTGCTTAAATTACAGGCATGTGCCACTACTGCTGGCTGCTCTGAAGAAGTCTTCAGTTCTTGGAACAACCCTATTTGAAAATGGTAATGGGGTTGGATACTGTAAAAATGCATGTCCACCCAGAACTGTAAAATGTGACTTTATTTGGAAATAAGGTCTCTTGAAGATATAACTGTTAAGCTTGAAATCACAATGGATTGGGGGTTAGAGGCTCTAGACCCAAAAAAAGACTGCTGCCTAAGGAAAAAAAGAGAGGGAGATTCAGATAGAGAAAATCTACAAGCCAGAAGACAGGATGAGGTTTCTCCTTCGGGGCCTTCAGATAGAACCAGCCCTACCAACAACATCTTCATGTCAGATTTAGAGACTTTCGAACTGCAAAAAAAACACATTTCTGTTTTAGTTGTTACTGTTGTTTTCTTTTGTTTTTAAAGAGAAAGGGACAGTGAGAGAGAGAAAGAGAGAACCAATTTTATTTAGGTTTCATGTGGCGTTCGTTGCTCTGACACTTCATTGTGTACGTGATGCTGGAATTCGAACCTGCGTCCTTGCACATGCCAGGCAAGCACTGAGTCACCACTCCAGCCACATTTCTGTTATTTTAATCCCCTCCAGCTTGTGCTGTCACAGCAACCCTGTGAAACTAACACAATAATCATATATGGTTCATTTAACATACTGCCAGATTTGATTTGCTAAGGTTAGTTCTATTTCTATTTTGTTTTTTAAAGAGAAAAGGTCAGTGAGAGACAGAAAGAATGAATCAAACTTATTTTCAATTTTTCATGTGGTTTTTGTTGCTCAAACACTTTGTTCTGTATGTGGTGCTGGGGTCTGAACCTGCATCCTCATGCACACCAGGCGAGCACCATAACTGCTGAACCACCTCTTCAGCCCCTAGTTCTATTTCTTTCATTCATTCATTCCAAAGATCAAACCCAGGACCACTGATGAATTAGCTCCATTAAAATGGGTGAGAAACTTAGTGTGACATAACGGTATTTTTAGTACAATGAACTCAAGTACCTCCTATAAAAACCACAATCTAGCCAGTCACTATGGTGCATGCAAGTACTCCTAGTGACTTGGGAAGCTGAGTCAAGAGGCCAGCCTCAGCAATTTAGCAAGACCCTAACTCAAAATTGTTGGGTCTGCCCTTCACTCCGTTTCAACAGCTGCCCTAGAGCGATCTTGTTACTATTTCCACAAATTCCTTCAGGAAGGGCTGCTAGGTTGTGCTTTGCTAGGCTTCCTAATTCTTATGCAAAGAGTTAAGATGTGTTGGAATGTGCTAACCACAGGCTGTTCCCTACCTAGTTGTTTGTCTGTACTCAAAATCTGCATAACCCCTGGCAACTCCCTTAGAAGGATTATTGATTCCTTGGCTGTCTCCCCTCCTCCATATATAA
>PVKS010000025.1:171263-218778 GCA_004027875.1 Aplodontia rufa | reverse complement strand
GGGCACTCACCCTCCTCCTGATCGGCTCCCAGGGGGGGACAATACAGCCCCCCAACAAAAATATAAAGAAAAAGACCTGGGGATGTAGGTCACTGGTAAATTGTCCCTGGGTTCAATTCCCAGTATTTAAACACGCACACACACACACACAATAACAACACCTGACAGAAAGTATAGCAACATATTTTAATCAATCAACATATTCTCCCAAATTTACATCAAAGTTACTTCTAAACATAACTTGCTTTAAGAGATCTGGAGTGAATGGTAGTAATGGTTGTACAGCAATATAAATGGATTTAATGCCGTCAAATACTTAAAACTGGTTAAGATGATAAATTTCATTATATATATTTCTCTGCTATGAAATTTTTAAAAATATATAGTGAGCCAGGCATAGTGGGCACACCTGTAATCCCAGCTACTCAGGGGGCTGAGGCTGAAAGTTTGCAAGCTTGGGGCCAGGACAGCCTCAGCAACTTAGTGAGACTCTATCTCAAAAAAATACAAAGGAAAAAATAAAAAATAAAAAGGACTGAGGATGCAGCTCAGAGAAAGCACTTGCCTACAAAGCATGAAGCCCTGTGTTCAATCCACAGTACTATGAGGCAAGGGGTACTGGAGATTTTATATATACACATATGTGTGTGTGTGTCTACATATATGTATTGTATATATGTAGATACACACATATATATACACATATAGACATAAGTATGGAGGCATACGCTTATAATCCCAGCCTCTCAGAAGGTGGAAGAAGGGCTGCAAGTTTGAGTGCATCCTGGGGCAACATAGCAAGACCGCATCTCTAAAAACAAAATAAAAGAAAAACAAAAAATTCCAAGTTGTTCTATATCAATGAAATAGGTTATCCACTTTCACTGTGTGTGAATATATATACATAGGATTATAGCAAAGACAAGTTACAGCTGGGGCTGGAGAGGTTACTTAGCAGGAGAGCTCTTGCCTGGCATGCACGAGGATCCAGGTTTGAACCCCAGCTCCACATTACAGAACTAAGTGGAGGAAAAACAAAACCCAGATGAAAAAAATAAAATTTACTCTCTCTTAAAAAAAAAAAAAAGTTGGGGCTGGAGTGGTGGTGGCTCAGAAGTTTCAGTGACCCTGGCACCATGTACGCAACAAAGCATTGGAGCAACAAAAGCCAAATGAAAAACTAAAATTGATTCTCTCCTTCTCTGTCTCTCATTGTCCCTCTCTCAAAAAAAAAAAACTACAGATGGATACAGTTGTGCATGCTTATAATCCTAGCAACTTGGGAGGCCTCAGGCAGGAAAATCTCAAGTTTGAGCCAGTCTGGACTTAGCAAGACCCTGTCTCAAATATAAAAATGAAAGACTGGGGCTATAGTTCAATGGTAAAGAGCTTCTAGATTCAATCCTCAGCATCAAAAAAAAAAAAGTCAAGTTACAGAAAAGTATATTAATATAATTCTTTAATATATTATATAATGAATATATAAAAAATTAACAATTCTTTAATATGTTATATGCATAACCAAAGTCTAGAAGTCTCATACTTACTTATGCCTACTATGCCAGGCACTGTTATAGGCTCTGGAGATAAACAGACAAAATAGAACAGACAAAAATCCTAACTTTATTTGTTCATTCATTCATTCATTAGTTCCTTTGTATTGGGGATTGAGCCCAGGGCACTTTACCACTGAACTATATCCCCAGTCCTTTTATTTTTTATTTTGAAATAGGTTCTTGACAAGCTGCTGAAGTTGGTCTAGAACTTGCAATCCTCCTGCCCCAGCCTCCTAAGGCACTGGTAGTACAGGAATGTACCATCCCACTGTCTAAAATTTTAAGCTATACGATTTCTGGGTAAGACAGTGGATTAAATATATGCACTTACTTTTACTCCCTCTTTTCCTCACACATACCCCCCCACAAAAAAAGAAATATATATGTATGTATACATATGTGTGTATATGTATGTATATATGTATATATGTGAAAAAGTAGAAAAAAATTATAAGACATAAAAACACAAGGATGGAAAAAATAGAACAGCAGTTAAGTTTGAAACTAGAGATTAAATGAAACATTGCTGCTGGGCATAGTGATGTACCTCTGTAATCCCAGCAGGAGGCTGAGGCAAGAGGATCACAAATTCAAAGCCAACCTCAGCAATACAGCAAGGCCCTAAGCAACTCAGCAAGATCTCTCAAAATAAAAAAATAAAAAGGACTGAGGATATTGCTTAGTAGTAAAGCACCCGAGGGTTCAATCCCTGGAACCTTCCCCACCCCCTCCAAAAAAGGAACATTGCTTAAATAGACTCCCAAGAACTGAATTCTAAACCAACAAGGGAAAAGGCAGAAAACCAACCTAATTTACACTACAGAATTTGGTGAAGTCTCAGAAACCGGTGGTTCTAGATACTAGTGGGTGTGCTGGGCACTGTGAATGAAAGCTAAAAGAAGAATTAGCCAAAGCGTTCAAGAGGGAGATGGATTCTGATCCTATCCTCCATTCTTTCTGGGCTAAGCAAACACCCCTTCCTCACTGTGCCAAAAGATTTACTTCCCAGACAGTATAAGCCAAAGGTTTTCTGGTCTAGGAAAAAATAGACAAAGGTAAAAAAGTGATGGTTCCACACTGAAAACAGGGAAACTAATACCAATGCAAGTGAAGCATCCAGTATGCTTCACTTTTCTCCTCTGGTGTGCAGCCTCTGTTCTATATTTCATGTCTCCACTTTCTTCGTCTACTTTCTCTTACTGATAGAGCACATCCTCTAGCAGGTTCCTGAAAAAGGATGTAAGGGAGATCTTGAATATATGAAAATATCTTTCTTCTACTTTATTAATTAATAGTTTTCCTGGGTATGGAATTCTAAATTTAAAATTTTTGGGAGTGGAGCAAATGGCTCTGCAGTTACGGTGCTTGCCTGGCTTGTGCTAGGATTCGAGTTCAAACCTCAGCACCACATATACAATGAAGTGTCAGAGCAACAAAAGCCACATGAAGAACTAAATAAAATTGATTCCCTCTCCCTCTCTTTCTCACTGTACCTGTTAAAAAAGAAAAATTATTTTACCCTTAGAATTTTGAAAACATTACTCCATTGTTTTCTACTTTCTAGTGTGACTACCAAGAAGGAAGACCAATTTAATTCCTTATTCTTTTTTGTGTTGTTGCTTTTGTTGATTCCTGACTCTTTTGAATGTGACCAATTTTTTCCTCTTTGAAACATCCAGGATATTACATGCATCTGGTACTTAAATTACAGCATGATGTGCGTTGATGTGGGTATTGTTTCATCTACTGGTCTGACCCCTTCAAATTGGAAACTCGTGTCCTTTATTTCTGGGACATTTTATGTAAATGAAAGCAAAAAGTCTTGTTAAAAGAAAAAAAAAGGGATATCCTGCTTCCAGGTACCTTCCACCTTGCAGAGTCTCTGCTCTCCTTCCTTAAATAAATACTCCCTTTTACTCTTCCCTTCAAAAAAAAAAAGAAAGAAAGAAAGAAAAATGAGTCAGGCATGGTGGTACATGCCTATAATCCCAGCAACTTGGGAGGCTGAGGCAAGAGTATTTCAAGTTTGAGGCCAGACTCAACAACTCAGTGAGGCCCTTAGGGTCTCAGCAACTTAGTGAGACCCTGTCTCAAAATAAATAAATAGAGCTGGGGTTATAGCTCAGTGGCAAAGCATCCCTGGGTCCAATCTTCAGTGCCCAAACAAAACAAAACAAAACAAAAAAAGATTCGAGGGTAACTCAAAACAGTCTAGCATGCATAAGGTCCTAGGTTTGATCACCATAATCACATGCAAAAAAAAAGTCAGAATAAAAAAAAAATGGGGAGAAAAAAGAAGGGGTATAGAAAACTAAGTTTTACACATATGATTTTGATTAAAATAACTTTAAATTTGGGCTAGGGGTGTGATTCAGTGATAAAGTACCTGCCTAGCATGTATGAGACCCTAGATTCAATGCCCAGTATTGAAAAAAAATTTAAACATAAATATTTATGTATACTTATATATACATTTAAGTACACACATGTGTAAGTATATATGTGTATATATAAGTATACATATATGTATATAATTATATGCATACATATATACATATATATTTATTTTCATAAAAACAAGCCAAGATTATGTGATAACAACCAAGATGAACACATAAAAAGTTAAAAAAAAAAATCCAAACACTTCTAGTTGTCCAGCATGGGCAATTCAAAAACATCTGATTATCATGGAAGACAGAAAAGAGTTAGGAAGAACAACAGGTTTGAAGGAAATATTGATGAGGAACTGCATAGTACATTAAACATTATTCAAACAGAGATTACCAGGGATTAAACCCAGGGGCTCTTAAGCACTGAGCCACATCCCCAACACTTTTCTATTTTATTTTGAGACAGGATTTCACTAAATTTCTTAGGGCCTCACAAGGTTGCTGAGACTGGCTTTGAACTTGCAATCGTCCTGCCTCAGACTCATATTTTATTTTTTTAACAGAAAGAGAATCAAGTTATTTATTTTTTCACCTGGGTTTTGTTTTTGTGACACTTAGTTGTGTATGTGGTGCTAGGGTTTAAACTCAGGTCCTCACACATGCCAAGCAAGCATGATACCGCTAAGCCACCGCTCCAGCCCCAGAGATGTTCCAGTCCCACAGATGTATTCTAAATAGATAAAAATACAGAAAAGTAAATGCTAAACAAAGTAGGAAGGCAAGCAGCAGTTAAGAAGGCAGGTAGGTAAACTAATAGATGGAATGAAAGAAGCTGCTTGGCTTATTATTTAATGAGGAATTATATAGCCCCAGGAGTAAGAGTAGAATAAAATACACATACCCAACAACAACAACAAAAACCCAAAGGAAAAGGGACAAAGGGACAGTCGATGAGAACACAACCAATGCACAGTGTTCTTTTTCTCTTTTTTTTGGTACCAGAGGTTGAACCCAGGGGCACTTAACCGCTGGGTCAATCCCCAACCCCCACCCTCACCCCACCCACCCCCTTTTTTTTCTGTTTTTTTTAAGACAGGGTCTCATTAAGTTGCTTAGTGATTTGCTAAATAGCTGAGTTTGGCTTTCAATTTCCTATCCTCCTGTTTCAGCTTTCTGAGCTGCTGGGATTACAGGGATGTGCCACTACATCTGGCAAAGGGCAGTGTTTCTGAAACCAAGTTTCAAGGACAGGCTCATCAAAACAGTACAATTATGGAGTAAAAGAACTCAGAGAAGGATTCCAGTATGAACTTTAAAAGTTATGGAAAGAGGGGCTGGAGCAGTGGCTCAGTACCCCTGGCATGCATGAGTACATAGGTTCTAACCCCTACACCACTTACACAACAAAGCAGAGAAAACTACATGAAAAACTAAATAAAACTGATTCATTCTCTCTCTCTCACTGTACCTCTCTTTAAAAAAAAAAGTTATTGAAAGAGCTGAAACACAGAGCTATGAGAACAATTATAGGTAGCTATACAAAAGATTTTGGGAAACCACACTCTTTCAGTTCCCATCCTGCTCTCACTTCTCCATCACAAGTAATGCTGTGCCATACAGGGTACCTGACGTGCTATTCCATCTTCTTTATCTACTAAATAGACAATACTGGGCCATGATGTAGCTCAGTGGTGGTAGAGAACCTGTCTAGCATGCACAAGTCCCTGGGTTCAAATTCCAAGCACTGGGGGAAGGGGATGCCACACCTCTTTCTTCTCTAAAGATATCCATTGTAATACATCTTAGTAGTAAATGATACCAAGTCACAATGGAAAAAATCTTGTAATACAGCAATTAAGAATACTGAGTGAAGAAAAAAATAAAGGAATACTGATTGCGCTGGGTGAAGTGGGATAATATCTAATTCCAGCCAATTACTCAGGAGGCTGAGGCTGAAGGATCACAAGTTTGAGGTCAGGCTCAGCAACTTAAATGAGAATTTAAGCTACTTTGCAAGATCTTGCCTCAAAATAAATTATAAAATGGGGGGGGGGTTGCTGGACCAGTGGCTCAGCAGTTAAGGCACTTGTACACGAGTTGGCATGCACCGGTACACGAGTTCAAACCCCAGCACCCCGCATACAACAAAGTCTCAGAGCAACAAAAGCCACATGAAAAACTAAATAAAATTGATTCTCTCTCTCTTTTTTTCTCTCTCTCACTATCCCACTCCCTTAAAAAATAAATAAATAAATAAATAAAATGGGCAGGTGCGGTGCCACATCCCTGTAATCCCAGCAGCTCAGGAGACTGAGGAGGGAGGATCACAAGTTCAAAGCCAACATCAGCTATTTAGTGAGGCCCTAAGCAAGTGAGGGAGATCCTGTCTCAAAACTGAAAGGTAAAAAAAAGGGCCAGGGATGTGGCTTATTGTTAAAGCACCCTTGGGTCCAATCTCAAGTACCCTCTCACAAAAAGGATTAAATGAAAGAATACATATGAAGACTGAGATACAGAACACTTTTAGAATAGCAACCATACTATTAATAAATTTTAACAACTATTATTAAAGTATTATAAATTAATTCCTGATATCAATAGCTTAATCCGTGCTTTTATTTCTAGCTGGGCATGGTAGCACACACCTGTAATCCCAACAACTCAGGAGGCTGAGGCAGGAGAATCTCAAGTTCAAAGTTAGCCAATTTCTAAAAGCCTCAGCAATTTAGAAAGATACTAAGCAACTTAGTAAGACCCTGCCTCAAAAAATATAAAAAGTACTAGGGATGTGGCTCAGAGGTTGAATGCATCTGGATTCAATCTTTAGTACTCCACCCCCCCCAAAAAAAGATATTTCTTTATTAACAATTAAAGGAATTAACTTCCAGTGCTGTAAGAACTAGCATGCTGTGGTGAACAAGGAAAGCAAAAGTATTCCCACTAAATTTATGTTCTAATTACATTATTGAAGCCATAAAATTTACTTAGTCCATTCCAACTATGGTGAGAATGTGGAGGGAAAATACAAAAGGAAAAAATGATGCAATAAGACAAAAATTTAGAGAATTTATCTGAAAATTTGGAGAGTTTCTGAAATAGAGACTAAACAACAAAATACAAAAGTGTACCCTGGCATTTAGAGGAAATTAATAAAGGTTCAATAAATGCATCCATTCTTTTATCTGGGTTTGTTTTCTTATGAATCAAAGAATTGTCTTGTTTGATAATTGTCTTGTTTAAAAATGAGAGGAACTGTCTTGTTTCCAACTTGAACATTCAGTAATGTCTACTTACTGAAATCACCATGGCATGAGGCAGGTGGTAGGCCCAGGCTCCACTGAACTCAGGCCACACATTTTCTGAAGGGTCTTGAATGTGTCATTTTATTATTACATCTAAATTAAATAAAACTCGGGGGCTGGGGGCTGGAGCGGTGGCTCAGTGGTTTTGGCGCTTGCTTGGCAAGCATGAGGACCTGGGTTCAAACCCCAGCAACACGTACACAAATAAGTGATGGAGCAACAAAGGCCATGTGAAAAACTAAATAAAGTTGTTTCTCTCTTTCTCTGTCTCACTGTCCCTCTCTCTTTAAAAAAAAAAAAAAAAAAAAAACCAACAACTAGGGGGCTGGAAGGTGGCTCAGCAGTTACTGTGCTTGCCCAACATGCACAAGTAAATGAGTTCAAACCCAGCACCAACATACACAATTGTGTCAAAGCAACAAAAGCCACATGAAAAACTAAATAAAAAGTTGATTGTCTGTCTCTGTCTCTCTCTGTCCTTCTCTCTTTAAAATAAATTTTAAAATTAATTAATTAAATAAAACTATATAACCACAAAAACACTGGATAGCACGGACAGAAACGTTACTCTTGTAACCCTTTCCAGTACTGCAACACTAGGAAATCAACATTTAAAATCTTGTAACTACTCTTGGGGAAAAAAGATGGTTCCAAAGACAGTTTCCACAATGGAGTATTTGAATTTTATTAGTTTTGGAATTAAGCAACTACAAAACGTTATGACCTAACTCAAGGAAAAAGAATTTTCTTTTCTCTTGCTGCACTGGGGTGGAACCCAGAGTCCTGCACATGATATGCAAGTCTTCTATCACTGAGCTATATTCCCAGCTGGTTTAATTTTCCTAAGTATTGCAATTTAGTTTTTGAAGATCAACCATCACTTGGCATGTGGAACTTTCTATTTTTATTGCCTCAGAAGAAAATCACCCACAGAGAGAACACAAAACACTTTCTAAAATACCAATAAAACAGCATATTATTCTCATCTCTTAGTTAGCTATTTGAATGGGGGGAGGGAGACTGGCATGCCAAAAACTAAGCAGAGACCCTATTTCAACATAACAAGAAAACTAAAGTTCTAAGAATGCAGAAGTATCTACTTCTTAATCGCTAAGAAATAGAGAAAATTCATGTTGGTGCCACCAATCTATTGCATAAAAAGTATGTAGATTGGGGTTCCTTTTCAAAAATGTTAATTGAATTTTAACTGCTGAATCAGTAAAATACATTTAATAATTTTTAAAAGGTCTTTCCAATTTAAGGTATCTTTATTTTTATTTCTGCAGTACTGGGGATTGTACCCAGTGCTTCACACATGCTAGTAAAGTGCTCTACCACTGCACTATATCCCCAATCCTCTTAAAAAGTATCTTGACATCTTAAATTTTACACTGCCTGAATTTCTATTTTCCTATATCTGAAAAAGGCAAATGAAGGTAATGGATAAGAATTTTGTTAACTGATGCTTTTAAAACTATCATTATATACAGATGAAAATGACATAAAAAGAATTTCATGGGCTGGAGAGGTGGCTTAGAAGTTGGAGCACTTCCTGGCAGGTGTTCAAACCCCAGTACCATAAACACAATTAAGTGAAGAAACAAAAGCCAGATAAAAAAATAAATAAAATTGATTCTCTCTTTAAAAAAAAAAACATGGGGGGCAGGGCTGGAGCAGTGGCTCAACAGTTCTCTGACACTTGCCTGCCATGCATGAGAACATGGGTTCAAACCCAAACACCATGTACACCAGAAAGTTTCGGAGCAACGAAAGCCACATGAAAAACTAAATAAAATTGATTCTCTCTTTATCTCTCACTCTCTCTTTAAAAAAAAAAAAAAAAGAATTTCAGCCTTATGAACCCAGTCTTCCTTTGCCTTCCATATTGTCCATCTACAATAGTGCAAAATAGAACACAAAGACTTCTATGAGAATACCAGAATCAAGAGCAAAAAAATCCTACAATCTCTACAAACTAGCTAACATCTGATGTTTGAATACTGAATTGTAAATCAAATCAAAACCTTATCTTTTCCCAACTAGTCCCTTAGTGCATTACAAATTGTATATCCAATTTAAAGTGTTCTTCAAGGGGCTAGAGTGGCAATTTTGTGGTTACAGAGCTTGCCTGGCATGCACGAGGAGGCAAGTTCAAACCCCAGCACCACGTACATAATGAAGTGTCCAAGCAACAAAAGCATGTGAAAAACTAAATAAAACTCTGATTCTCTCCCTACCTCTCTCTCACTGTCCCTCTACTACAAAAAAAAAAAAGTGTTCCTCAAAATTGTTAGTAATCCATACACAGGAGACTACTTGCCATTGGTAAGGAAAATTAATGAAAAATGATAGCGTATGAAGAATTACCAATTCATACAGAAAAAAGTCATCATCACCTTCAAACTATCACTTCAAGATAACTCAGATCAGAGACTATGAACCATATCATCTTACTCTTCTGATCCAGCACCATATTGAAATATAATGAAAACTGCAGAACCAGGGCCCTTGAAAAAAGATTGCCACCAACAGTCTTCAAATCAGAATAAGAGAGTGGGGGATGTAGCTCAAAGGTTGAGCACTTGCCCAGCTTGCACAAAACTTTGGGTTCAACTCCCAGTACATTAAATAAACAAATCAGAGTAAGTACAATTAATGTTAAGGGTTGTTATTAACCCTAACTAAAGATTAACTTAAATAACACGAGAAAAAAGTGAAATTTTTAAAAAATCTTTTGCATATTTGTGAAGACAGAACAAGAACTATAGAGAAATATAACCAGCACTCAACTCTAGCAAAAAATACAAAGTAGAAAAAACTCAAAACAATAGGTATAATGATGTTCCTGGTCCCTAAAATGGTTCTAAGGAAAGAACATATGACAATGCAGCAAGAAATTTTGTCCAGAAAACCATTTACTTTCTTTTCACTGAGTATAGGACATTTCTACCTTATGTCCCTCTATTCGTAGATCTCATTTTCCAAAATTCAAAAAAGGCCGCAACATGTCTATGATCTCTTCCTTTTGATATAAAGAAGCAAAGGGAAAAATGAAAAAAAAAATACATTTTTAATTTAATTATCAAGGACTGAACATGAGATCAATAACTGAAGATATGAGTTTTTTAATATCAAAAAAAGACATCTAAAAATTGCAGAATCAAGCAGCCAAAGAACAAATAAAAAGCAGTTGTTTCATTAACAAGGGTCCTACACAGGGCTGGAGCAGTGGCTCTTCGGCTGGAGCACTTCCCTGGCATGGGCAAGGACGTGGGTTCAAACCCCAGCACCACATACACAACTAAGTCCTGGAGAAAGGACAGAGAAAAAATAAATAAGACTGATTCTCTCTCGCCCCCTCCCCACTCTATCCCTCTCTTTAAAAAAAAAAAAAAAAAAAAAGTCCTGCACCAAAAAAAAATGTTATTTTCTGCTTAAAGGTTTAAGCTGTTATAGACCAGCTAATGAAAATAACATCAAGAGACTGTTATTATGGTGAGTGTTGTTTAAAAAACAAAATAAAGCAACCACACCCACACAGCTGGGGAAAAAGAAAAAAAAAGCTTCTCACATATGCACTGAGACTTGTTTACCCAGGCCACTTCTTCATAAGAGAAATGCTCTGCAATTCGACTAGGGTTATATAAGGATTTTGCAATGTGTGATCAGTTTAAAATCTTGTTTATTTACTCTCTAGTTCACAGATTATTTCACTCCAAGGTCAGGTTTTCCCCTAACAGCATTTTACAGTTGTAATAGTTTTATTCCATCACTCAGCATTTTCTTCAAGTGAATTGTAGTCTTTAATTTTATACCCTTTCCCTTAAATTTTTTTTAAAAAATTAAAAATACTGATATGTGACATATTGACAACTTAAAATAACTATTCCCGGGCTGGAGCGGTGGCTCAGCGGTTTCAGCACTTGCCTGGCAAGCGCAAGGACCCGGGTTCGAACCCCAGCACCACATACACAACTAAGTGTTGGAGCAACTAAGGCCATGTGAAAAACTAAATAAAGTTGTTTCTCTCTTTCCTGTCTCTCTCACTGTCCCTCTCTCTTTAAAAAAAAAAAAAAAAAATAGCTATTCCCAGAAGCACTGTGAAAAAGACAGTAAATTTCAGTGATTCAACTATACTATCAAAGCCTGGGTGTAGCAAAATACTACTGCCTTTCAGATACATAAAGAATTCAAATTTAAATTTCAACAATGGCTGACAGCAAGGAATCCCTTCTCTTCCAACTCCCCCAATCTTTTTTTCTTTTTTTAGTACTGGAGATTGAACCCAGAGGCGCTCTACCAGCCTTTTTTTTATTTTGAGAGAAGGTCTAAGTTGCAGAAGCTGGCCTGGAACTTGTGATCCTCCTGCCTCAGTCTCTCGAGTAAGTCACAACCGGCCAAAAATAAGAATTTCTGGGAAACGATATATTTTACTCTGCAAGAGAATGGCCAAGGTCAGCCAGGTAAACTAGGCCCCCTAAAATGAAACACTTGCTAGGGAAAAAATAACTGTAAAATAGTGGAAAGGGGACTTGGAATAAGAATTTGGAGATCTGAATTACAACTACTCCACCTCTTAGACATGACTGGCTAGATTTTCTTGATGTTGAGAAATGGCTTAGAACTAAACTTTTTCTGAAAGAATGGAAACTGTCGCAACCTAGATCCAATGAGATTTAAACCTGGGTTTCTGACTCAAAGACATGTCCGGCACCACAACCATTACACAAATCTCTGCCCTCAGCTGCTGAAGACAATAACTATAGGCCCTCTTGATACTTAAAAAGCAAATTTCAAAATACAGCCCGAGGGAGTCGTGGGAAGTAAAGCCTACCGTTCCCTGAGTATACTTCCAAGAATTTAAAATTTTCAATTTAAAACTAAAATCTTAAAAGTTAACACCTCAGCTAACCAACAACATGGTCCAATGTTTGTGAATCCAACTACTCTGAAAGTAAACGAAGCCACTCTGCCTACAGTTATTCGGCACCAGGCAGCTTTAGCCGGCACAGGGTTAAACGACCACATCACAGCCCAGAACGCCGCCAGAAAAGTGGAGGCCGGCCAGCGCGGCGCGGGCCGCTGCCCACCAGAGTTTAGGACAGGGAGCCCCCAAGTCCCACTCGGTACCCCGGGGACCCCCTCCCCCACGTCACTCCCTTCCCCCGCCGCCCCCTCGTCGCCCCCGCCCGTCCCAGCGACTCCAACCCAGCTACAGCCGCTCAGCCCTAGGTCTCCTCAGTTGTCAGCCCCTTCAGCCCCTCCCCCTTTAGAGGCGCCCCAGTCCTCCGTCTGCTCACCGGGGTTAGCAGTAGTCGCCGCCATGGCCTAGAAGCCACCGCCGCCGCGCCACCCCCCCAGTGGGAGGAGCTGCCGCCACCGAGCCGGAGGAGGGAGGGACGGGAAGAGCCACTCCCCAGAAGCGGCGCCCCGCAGCCGCCACCGCTACCGCGGAATCCAAGATGGCGGATGAAGCAACCCCCACCATCCCAGCCCCTGGGTGGAGAGGCCCCGCCCGTAAAGTGGGTGGGGTCAGACCACAGCCAGCCTCCTTGGGAAAGCTGACCAATAGAAACGCGAAATTAAGCAGGAGGCGTGGCTGGTGACTGAGCCTTCGGGTCCACTGAAGACAAGGCAAGAAGTCCAGCTGTCTCCCGAAACCCGCCTTCTTTGCGTCAGAGGGAGGTTAGTGCCCAGTTGACGTCAGTGAAAAGCAGAGAAAATGGATATTTCACTAAAAAGTTTGATTTGATAGTTCGTCCTGGTGTTCTCCCTGCAGAGATTTATTTTGTAAATCTTTAGGTGTTCTAATTCTTAAACTTCACATGGTGGTTTGTCCTTTGGTGAAAAAAAAAATGAGCTAATTTTTCAATGCCTTCTAATGAACCTGATAAGGTAAAAGGATCTGGGCACTTATGATCTGGTAAGGGAAATAGTGACAGGCCAAACCAGAGGCAATGGATGGAGACGTTATTTTGATTAAGAGGAGTGGGGTAACTTCCTTTGGTCAATAATAGAGACAAAATGACACGTTTTTAGTGAGGAAGTGATAAGATGATGACTGCACAGATTCATTTTTTAGTAATAGGAAACATTGAACAACTTGGGACCAGACGCTTATATGTATTTTCTCATTTAATCCTCACAACTACATTATGAGGTCTATATTATTATTTTCATTTTTTTTAAATAAGGAAACAGAAACAAAGAGGTTAAGCAAGGGTCATCCAGCAAGTAAATCTAGCAGTGGTGTGGGAAGCAAACTGAAAGAATCCGAGACTAGCAACCCGTTCCATCCATCTCCCTGTTCTAGCTCTACAGATTTAGCACTACAGGGCACTACTATCTTCTTCTGTATCTTTCACAAATTGTTTAATATGAATTTCATTAGAATTTTAACAAAACTCCTATTATGCTATTAAGTATCTTTGCATTCTTAGAGGTTTTATGTGTACTACAAAGATTACATTGAGGGGCTAATGCAGTGGCTCAGGGGTTGGAGTGCTTGCTTGGCATGGGTGAAGACCCCAGTTCAAACCTCAGCACCACATACACAACCAACTGTCAGAGAAACAAAGGCCAGATGGAAAAATAAATAAAATTTATTTTAAAAAATTACATTGATTTGTTTATTTTATTTAGATAAAAGTCAAGACATTTTAAAATACTTTGCATATTATTAACATTTGTTAAAATTTCATTTTTCTTTGTTATCATTTTATTGTTATATTTCAAATTCACCAAAAAAAAAAAATCATCCACTTAGCCAGGTGCAGTGGCCCCTGCATAAAGAGGCTCAGGCAGGAGGATCACAAGTTCCAGACCAGCCTGGGCAACTTAGATCCTGTCTCAATGGTAAAGTAGAATCCTGTAGCTCAGTGGTAAAATACCCCTAGGTTCAATCTCCAATATCTACAAAAATAAAAATATATTAAGAAGTACATTAAAGCATAAAAAACAGTGATAAGAGGCTGGAGCAGTGAGTGGCTCAGCGGTTGGAATGTTTATCTGACATGCATGAGAACCTAGGTTCAAACCCAACCACCACATATACACCTAAGTATGGGAGAAACAAAGGCCAGATGAAAACATAAATAAAGTTGATTCTCTCTTTCTTCTCTCTCTCTCCCTTCTCTACTGAAAAAAAATTTTTTTAAAAAACAGTGATTAAAAAAGTAACAAGTACTTCAATTGAAAAATTATGTATATTGGGGTTGGAGCAGTGGCTAAATAAATGGTTATGTACTTGTCTGGCATGTGCAAGGATGCAAGTTCAAACCACATATGCAACTAAGTGTTGGAGCAATGAAAGCCACATGAAAAATGAAATAGATTTGATTCTCCCTCTCTATCTCTCTCACTGTACCTCTCTTTTAAAAAAGAAAAAGAAAAGAAAGAAAAAATAAAATTACATAGTAGGGGCAGGAGAAACAAAGGCCAGATGAAAAATAAAATTGATTTTCTCTCCCTTTCACTCTCTCCTCCCTCTCTTAAAAAAAAAAATAGTAAAAGTAGCTATTAAGACACAAGTGCAAATACAGAATATGAATTATGTGTCTTTGTGGTAAATTCATACAAGCATCCAAAAATTAAAATGTAAATAGGAAGTACAATTATGAAAATCTAAAACTTGGGATTATTGGGCCAGCAATCAATCCATTTGTCCTTTGCCCTCTGCACATTCACTGTTGGGAAATTTTGTCAGCTAGTGATGTGAAAAACCATTCAAGCGGGGGTTGGGGATTTAGTTCAGTGGCAGAGCCCTTGCCTAGCACATGCAAGGCCCCAAGTTAGGTCCTCACCCCTGAAAAAAAAAAAAGAAAAGAAAACCATTTAAGCATCAGGGGGTGGGAGGAGGGGAGGGAAAGAGAAGGTACAAGGAAATGAGAGTGATCTAATTGCGTGCTATATATGTACAAATATGACATAATGATTTCTGCTATTATATGTAAGTCTAGTGCCCCTATTTAAAAAGAAAACCATTGATATTTTCAAGACATTTTTAGGACTGGAGCAGTGGCTCAGTGGTTTCGGCGCTTGCCTGGCAAGCACGAGGACCTGGGTTCAAACCCCAGCACCACGTACACAACTGAGTGTTGGAGCAACTAAGGCCATGTGAAAAACTAAATAAAGTTGTTTCTCTCTTTCTCTGTCTGTCTCACTGTCCCTCTCTCTTTAAAAAAAAAAAAAAAAAAAAAAAGACATTTTTAAACAAAACACAATAACTTCTCTACTGAGTAAAATGTATTTGCAAAATCATGTTTCCTAGTGTGACATTGAATTTTCCGGATAAAGGAGATGAAGTGTACTTTGATTACAGAGAAAAAGAAATGGTAGGAGTCATTTTGTTACATAGATGTTTGTACAAATAGCTACAAAGTTAATAACAAATATTTAGCTTAAAGAAAATATGACAAACTTTCCCTTGCCCTTCCTCTTTCCTTAAATAAATAAATAAATGCAAGATATCAATCAAGCACAGTGGTTCATACCTATAATCCTAGAAATTTTAAAGGCTAATGTTGCAGGGGATTTAGGATGAGGTGGGATTCTCTGCTCCCCAAGAGAATGGAATCTGGGCTCACTGCAGATCTCTGCGGCCAAAATAGCCCATTTTAAGTGCTTGCAGCTATTCTCAGTTAAAACTGGGAATTTGGGGGGCTAGAGTTGTGGCTCAGCAGTTATGGCACATGCTTCATAAGCACAAGGATGCAAGTTCAAAACCCAGTACCACGTACACAAGGAAGTGTTGGAGCAACAAAAGCCACGTGAAAAACTAAATAAAATTGGTTCTCTCCATCTCATTCTCTCACTGTCCCTCTCTCTTGAAAAAAAAAACAAAAAACAAAAAACAAAAACCTGGGAATTGGGCTGGCTGGAGGTTTCTTTTTTTAATTTATTTTTATTAGTGCATTATAATTTTACATAATGTTGGGATTAGTTATCACATATTCCTAAATGCACACAATTCAGCAATACACTTTGTTCAATATCTGCCCCCCCCCCCCCACATCCCTCTACCTCCCTGCTCCCATCCCCTGATCGGTTGCCTTTCTTCTGGGTCTTATATTGTTCCTAAAGAACCCAAATACAGTGACATAATTCTTATACCTATGAAGAACATTTTATTATATATATGGCTATAGTTTATACAGGGACATTTATAACTCCTTGGAATATACCTTGCTTTATCTTCATTCCAGCATTTCCCCTTCTCTTCCCTTCCTATCATCCCTTGTTCTTCAAAATATTTGACAATGGGGGGCTGGAGCGGTGGCTCGGTGGTTTGGGCGCTTGCCTGGCAGGCACGAGGACCCGGGTTCAAACCCCAGCACCACGTACACAACTGAGTGTTGGAGCAACTAGGGCCATGTGAAAAACTGAATAGAGTTGTTTCTCTCTTTCTCTGTCTCTCTCACTGTCCCTCTCTCTTTAAAAAAAAAAAAATTTGACAATGGTATTAAACATTTACATTTCTGTACAGGTATGCAGCATAGCTTGTTCAAATGTCTTATGAAATATACTGTAACTGTATCACATAAATATTAACATTTTGCATTTTTGTTCTATGGATCTAAAACATGAGTTTGTCTACTCCTGAACCTGGGTTTAGGTTCAGCCTCCACAAATGAGGGATACCATCCGGCCCTTGACTCTCTGTGTTTGACTAACTTCGATCAGCATGATTTCTTCCAATGCCATCCATTTACCTTCAATGGATGCAATGTCATTGTTTCTAATAGCTGAGTAGAACTCCATACCAGAGCTTTTGGATCCATTCATGCAGTGAGGGGCATCTAGGTTGGTTCCATAATTTAGCTATTGTAAATTGAGCTGCTATGAACATGGATATTGCTGTGTCACTGTAATGTGTTGATTCTAACTCCTCTGGGGAAATACCCAGAAGAGGGATATGGCTGGAGATTGCTAGCAGTTACCCAACTAAGACTGGGCCCCCCACCCCACCCTGACAGCCCTCAACCGCTGCTACTGTTGAGTGGACAGTACACAAGGGAACAACCACAGAAGGGAAGAGTAAAAGGAGTAGGATTTATTTAAAGAAGGAGAGCAGAGTCTCTGTAACACGGAGGGATATCTGGAAGAAGGATACAACTTATCTTGTTAGGCTGGGTTTATATTGGTTTTGGGTAAGAGCCTTGATTAAAATTTACATAAAGCAAGCATTGAGAAAAGCACCATCATCGTTGGTTAAACTCTACGTAAAACAAGCATTGAAACTAAACATCAAAACCTTTGGTTACAATCTATGCAAAACAGGTAGCAAATCTTTTGTGGTTCCCATCTATGTTCACCCTCATTTTCAGTTTTCCCCCACCTCTGGGACAAAGGAGTTGCTCCCACAGGTGAAGCTCTTGGTGTTTTGCACTTGAAGGACCTAAGTATGCCTGATAATCTCTCTTAACCGGTTAGCTTCTAGGTATGTTTGAAAGGGGCTCATTATTCTGAGTACCTAGCCATTTTACTATCTCTCCTAATCTCTATCATTAAGAAGAAAGGATGACAAGTGCAAGGCCAGCTTGAGCAACTTAGTGAGACCCTATCTCAAAATAAAAAAAGAAAAATAGGGGAACTTGAGATGTTGGCTTAGTGGTAAAATACTTTTAGTTTCAATCCCCATTACCAAAAGAAAAGTAAAAATAATAAATACATAAATAAAAATATAATAAATGTATATGCCTGAGAAAACAAGAATAGTTCTAGGGGAGATGAGGAGACATGATTAGGATTGTATGTGGAAGTGTTACTCCCAGAAAAAAACAAGGCATTTTTTATTAATTAAATGTAAACATTTTGAAGTGGAGGAAAGAGAAATTTAACTCACCTATGATGACTTTGATTCCTAAAAATAACTAATCCATGAAACTTCTGCTGAGAATAATGCAAAAATGGAGATAGATATAGTTGTTCAGTTGAAGAAATTTAATTTGAGAAGTCAACTAAGTATTGTTAGGTAGTAGGTAGCAATGAGGTGTGAAATTCTTGACAACCCCACAGGTTTAGTCTTGAAGTTTGCTTTAAGCTACTGCCAAGGCAGATAAGCTGTGGAAAAACATTGGTACACAAATGCTGAGGGTAAACAAAGGCAAAAGAGATAACAGGGAGGGAGAATGCCTCAAGAACAAAGAATCTATGGGACAATCTATTCACAGGCCTATTAAAAGTTGAGATGAACCTAAAAGCTACTGGAGTCTCCTACTAGCTCAGAAGGGGGCATTCCTTAATAGCGTGCCTACTAGATGTCTTTTGACTACTACTGACCCGAAGGCCCACATTAACATAGGATTGGGAGTTGGGGATCTAGCTCAGTGGCAGAGTGCTTCCCTAGCAAGGCCAGCGTTCAGTCCTGAGCCCTGGAAAAAAAAAACCCAAAAAACATAGGATTGAGTTGTAGATGAAGCCACCCCCCCAAAAAAAAACAGGATGGCCACTGTGACAGTTCTGGAGAGCACCAACTAAGGTCAAAAACTCCACCACCCTACGTAAAGGAGGAGTTGAACACCTGATTGGCAAAGGTTGCTGGAGGAGGACCCCAATTTTCAAATCAACCATCAAACAGTCATAAATTTGGAGTCAGCATTGCCTCCTTTGTCGCTCTCTGCTCAGAGATGGCCCACACTCTCTCTCTTGAGAGTGCTCTCTGCTAGAATCTCGCTCTGCTTTTACTTTACTTCCACCTCTTTCACTTATAATAACATTCTCTTGCATGACTTCTGGTGTCTGACTTTAAATTTTCTTTCGTCGGAACACAAGAACTGTGTTTGGAGTGTCAGCTCCCTGCTTTCCTATGACAATATGAATAAAAAGAAAAGGGGCTGGAGGGGTGGCTCAGCGGTTATGATGCTTGCATGGCTTGCGTGAGGACCCAAGTTCGAAGAATCGAAGAATCGGAGCAATGAAAGTCACGTGAAAAACTAAATAAAATTGAATCTCTCTAAAAAAAAAAAAAAAAAAAGATTGCCAAATGCTTCTAGACAAAGTTAAAAAGCATGAGTATACATGAAACTGTGGAGCACTGGTATTAGGCTGTCAGTTCTCAGGGGTGTAAGGAGAGAGAGCGAACAGAGCAGTTTTCCCAGAATTGGAGACAGGGCAAATAGACAAATTAGATCAGTATCTTGGAGATGGAAGATTCTAGAGCTACAGAAGGAGCACAGTTTAAGTCTTTGAAAGGGGGTAAGACCAGCCTGGGAAACAAGTGAAATTGAGACGAGAGGTTGAATTCTAGAAGCTGACACTGATAGAAAGCAGATTCAAAATCAAGAGAGTGGGAGTTGCAGAGGATAGGAACTGCCAACAACATGTATTACAAAAAGCTATAAGTAAGTAAAAATAATTTACAATGTATAATTTACAATGTGTCTTTGTGTGTACAAATCAATAAGTAAAAGATTAATAACCCTATCAAATAAGGAAAGGTTAGGTAAGGCAATGAGCAAAAAAAAAAAAAAGTACAAACAACAGAGAGTCAATATTATTATAATTAGAGAAATGCAGTTTTGTTTTTTGTTTTTTTTTTAAAGAGAGAGGGACAGTGAGACAGAGAAAGAGAGAAACAACTTTATTTAGTTTTTCACATGGCCTTAGTTGCTCCAACACTCAGTTGCGCACGTGGTGCTGGGGTTTGATCCCGGGTCCTTGTGCTTGCCACGCAAGCGCCGAAACCGCTGAGCCACCGCTCCAGCCCTGAGAAATGCAGTTTTTAAAACAAAACAGATTTTTAGTCTTTTGGCCTAATGACTATTTCAGGAGTTGATAGTAACCTATATTGACAAAACTATGAAAAAATAGACCCTTGGGGCTGGAGCAGTGACTCAGCAGTTATGGCACTTGCCCGGCTTGCGAGAGTACACCGGTTCAAACCCCAGCACCATGTACACAACTAAGTATTGGAGCAACGAAGGCCATGTGAAAAAAAACTAAATAAAGTTGTTTCTCTCTTTCTCTGTCTCTCTCACTGTCTCTCTCTCTTAAAAAAGAAAGAAAGAAATGTGTACAGGAATATTCCAAAGAAATATGTATAGGGATATCCGCTGCAATGTTGGTATAATAACACAAATCAAAACAATCCAAATGATCACTAACAGAGAAAATGGAGTAACTGAATGCTCAGCACCCATTAAAAAGAATGAAGTGGGAGGCTGGAATGGCAGCTTGGCGGTTACAGTGCTTGCCCAGCATGCGCAAGTACATGGGTTCAAACCCCAGCACCCACGTACACAACTAAGTGTCAGAGCAGCAAAAGCCATGTGAAAAACTCAGTAAAAATTGGTTCTTTCTCTCTCTCTCTCACTGTCCTTCTTTCTTTAAAAAAAAAAAAAAAGAATGAAGTGGATTTATAGGTATTAAAATGAAAAGATGTCCAAAACACACTGTTAAAGAAAAAGAAAACATAAAATAAGGTTTTTTAAAAGTAATTATAGGGCAACTGGAGGGATGGCTCAACAGTTGCAGTGCTTGCCTGGCATGGGCCGGGCTGTGGGTTTGAACCCTAGCACCATGTACACAGCAAAGTGTCAGAGCAGTGAAAGCCACGTGGAAAACTAAATAAAGTTGATTCTCTCTCTCTCTCTCATACACATATACACACACTCTCTCTCTCTCCCTCTATCTTAAAAAAAAAGAAAAAGAAAAGAAAAGTAATTATAGCATGCTGGGCCTAGTGGCATGTACCTGTAATCCCAGCAACTTGGGAGACTGAGTAAGGAGGATCACAAGTTTGAGACCAGTCTCAGCAACTTAGCAAGGCCTTAAGCAACTTAGCGAAACCCTGTCACAAAGTAAAAAATAAAAGGGCTAGGGATATGGCTCACCCCTGGGTTCAATCGCCAGCATTCCCCCCAAAATAATAATTATAACAAATATCAAAATTAAAGCTAGAGAAATTCATCAAAAGGTTAACAATGTATCTCAAGCAAATAGTATAAATTGGACACTTGTATCTTTTGGTATTTCTGTAATGTTTGAATGTGATATGACTTTATATTGATTTATAATTATAAAAATAAAAAAGATATAACAATGTTGTTTTAAGTTCCATCACTAAATAAATCATAACTGTTATAATGAGCTCCAAAAGCAGGTTTTGTTTCAGGCTGTAGTTTTTTCCTACCCTGGAAAAAAACAGACATTTTCCTTGTCTTAATTCATCCATACAATATGAGAGATATGGTCAAGTGCAAGAAAAACTTGGAAATTAGAAATATTTTGTTTTATTTTTAGATTTTGAAAAATTAATTCATTTATTTTTATTATTGTAATTGTTCAATCATACTAATTGTACAAATGAAAGATTTTGCTATAATTGCATACATGCATTATTATACTTTGATTGTATCCACCCTTCCTACTATACTCTCTTATTTTCCCCTCTCTCCTTTCTTACCCCAGGCCCCAATTTAAAATATTTTAAATTGTTGTATTCATTATTATTTAGGCCAGGACTATATACCTCATTCTCCATTCTGTCCTCAGCACCTTGTACAATTGAGACAGTTTTAAGAGAGATAGTAAAAAGGCTAGGTGGTCAGGACAAAGGGTCCCATCTAAGAGCTAGGTGGTATAGACCATTGACAGGGCATACTCAGGGCCTTCATACAAGTGACCATGAGGCTCACCTGTGGGAGCAACTCCTTTGTCCCTGATGCAGGAAAACTAAGAAGTACAGGTGAACACAGATGGGAACTTGGAAAGAATTGCTACCTGTCTTGCATATATTGTAACCAATAACTTTGGGGCTTAGTTTCAATGCCTGTTTTGCTTAGGTTTCAACCAATGATGTAGATGCATTTCTCAATGCCTGCTTTGCATGAGTGTTAATTATGTTCATACCCTAAATTAATATAACTCCTGGCCTAACCTCTATTAGACAGTGTCCTGTTTCCAGGTACCCCTCCACCTTGTGGAGTCTCTGCTCTCCTTCCTTAAATAAATCCCACTCCTTTTTTACTCCTCCTTCCGTGGTTGTCTGTGAATTTTATTCTTCAAATTCATGAGATGAGAATCCAAAAGATTGGTGCCGAATTCCTGGGGTGAATTTCCACCACACCAAAAGCTGCAACACCCAGCTTTTAGCTGGGGAGCTGCTAACACTATTTCAATTGCAGAAGCCTGCAGCCAACCCAAATTCCCAGTTTTAACTGGGAATGGCTGCAAACACTAGAATCGGGCTATTTTGGCTGCTGGAATGGCCCAGACTCCATTTGCCACTGGGAGCAGAGAATCCAGCCTCATCTCAAAAACCCCACATCACTATGAATAACACATAATGGGCATTCAGTAAATATCAAATATAGAACATCTTCCATGAAAGTTACTTTTTTAAGGTTTGATAATATTTTTAAAAAATTATCTACTTGGAAAAAATAAATTTTGAGTAGATAATATCCATATGCATCCAAAGCCTCACTTTGAAGCCCTGGACTATTTCTGGAATCATATTTATAAGCTCACGTATATAGATGCCCTAAAGAAGCTTTCTCTCTCTCTTTTTTTTTTTTTTTTTTTGTAAAGAGTGAGAATCCGTGAAAGATAGAGAAAGAATCATCTTTATTTAGTTTTTCAGGTGGCTTTCATTGCTCCAACACTTCATTGTGTAAGTGGTGCTGGGTTTTGAACTTGTGTCCTCGTGCATGCCAAACAAGCGCCATAACCGCTGAGCCACCACTCAGCCCTAGAAGCAATGCCAGTTTTGTGGATGTCCAGTTTGTGTCCTCACTGAGTCAAAGAATGAAACCAAGGGATACCAAAGTAAGCAGAGCAGAGTTTATTTAAGAAAGGATAGAAAGAAAAAGACTTCTCCAGGAGAAGGGAGTCTCAGAGCTGAGGACTCAAAGAGTGGGTCCAGCTCATCTTTCTTATAGTCTCTCAATATTCTCCCCCTTTGATTAATCATTGCCTTCCCTCCCCCAAGCCTGGGAGCTTGAGTGCAAAATTCCTGTCTGACCTAGTCTTTGATCCTGGGCCACAAACATCTTTATTAGCCAAGGGGAAGTGAAGCTGATATGCACCTCTGCTTACTTAGGGCAGAGGAATGCTCTTTGCCCTCTTAGGAAAAATGACCATCAGTTAATTTTTTCCTTATCGCCCCACATCATTCTGTCTACACTGACTGCCTAACTTTCCCCCCTGTCTCAGAAGCATTTTTAATGAACCAAATAAAACCCTTAGGGGTGAGATGTAGCTCAGTGTTAGAATAGGTGCCTCACATATGTGAGACCCTGGATTCAATTCCTAGCACAGCAAAATATTAATTATTTATTTATTTAATTAAAAACCTTTAGGAAATAGTGATACATTTTGCATTGGAGATTTTTTTTCTTCAAAAGAGAGAGAGGGATGGTGAGAGACAAAGAATCAATTTTATTTAGTTTTTCATATGGCCTGTTGACAAGTAGTTCTCAAATTTGAGCATATATCACATCACATAGAGGAGTTATTTAAAACCTAAACACCAGGGGCTGAGGCAGTGGCTTGGTGGTCATGGCACTTGCCTGGCATGCACAGGGACTCGAGTTCAAACCCCAGCACCACGTACACAATGAAGTCTCAGAGCAACGAAAGCCACGTGAAAAACTAAATAAAGTCGATTCTCTCTTAAAAAAAAGAAAGAAAGAAAATAATAAACAACAACATCCCTGAGGTTTCTTATTCATTGAGGCTGTGATTGGGATCTGAGAATTTGCATTTGTAGCAAGTTCTGAGGTGAGGCTATTAATCCAGAGTCCAAAAGGCTGGTTACTGATCCATCCTCTACCACCCATGTGACCCTACCTAGAAGGTATCACCTGAGCTATTAACTTTGGCTGCCCTGGCCTTGGCAGAGTTGTGGAAATATTCCTCCACTGGTCTAGGCTCCAATTTAATCTAGTGGGATCATTTTCTCACCCACTATGGGAGTGTCTGAAACTTGATCCTGTTTTAGTTGAACTATTCATGAAGCTTCTGAGTTCAGCATGGGAGTCAGAAGAAAGCCACCAACACCTCTCCTTTTGTACAAGGGGGTTGACAAAAAATGAGGACAGGCTGCCAAGAGATGTGCTTGAGAAGGAGGAGACTGCCCCGGCAACAGCCAAATCCATCCTTGGATATCTCTCTCTAAAGGTAAATAACTTCCCATAGTGCCTTCCTGGTAGTGTTTTCAACTGGGAAACATTCCAACAAGCCTGAGTTCAATAGTACCTTCTTGTGAGCTTGGGGAATATGAGAAAAAACATGGGGGGTAGGGTGTGGAGCTTTGTTTTGCTAGACTTTTTCTTTGAGAAGTGAAGCTTACATCGGAGATGGGATGGCCTTGGCTATGGTCTTCTTTCAAGGTAAGTTGGGGAAACCACTGATAAGTCCTATTCAACAGAGACTGTCTTTCATTTCAGGAATTATAGTAAGATTCTTTGTTGTGTTTCTTCACCACTTCTCCCTTTGAACTAAACTTAGGGCCAGGAGAGAAATGTTGAATCTTTTTAGTTTGGGGCGTTTTTAAAAAATGATACGACACAATTGGTGGGAAGAATGAAGAGATTTGGAAAGAACATATGGAAAGGAAGGGGTGATTGATCTTTTTGGAAGTCAAAGAGAAAGTGACTTTGCTCAAGATTCATATACGCTGTCATCCTGTTTCTTACTTGAGCAGGACCAGACTTAACATAAACCAATAGAGTCACATCCCAGCTTCTTTTCCTTCACATTAGCCCTCAGCAGTGCTACTACTTGTCTCAAACAAAATAGGAACCTTAAACACCATTTAAAAAAAAATTCTAGGACAGGTTTTCTCTTTGAAAAACAAATTTTGAATCTTCCATTTTTGATAGTGTATCTGGCAAGAAAAGCTATTTTAGTCCAAGAGATCTCAAAGAAAAGAAACTGAATATCCAAGTCTCCAATAATTTGTAGAAAAAATTTTTTTCCATTCCAAAAAAAAACTGGTTAGCTGAAAATGGTGGCACATACCTGTACTCGCTACTCAGGAGGCTGAGGCAGGAGGATCTTAAACTCAAAGCCAGCCTCAGCAACTTACCAAAACCCCATCTCAAAATAAAAAATAAACAAACACTAGGGATTTAGCTCAGTGGTGAAGTACCCTTGGGTTTAATTTCCAGTACTTAATTAATTAATTAATTAACCTTAAAAATAAAAATTGCTTACGGGGCTGGAGCAGTGGCTCAGTGTTTACAGCACTTACCTGGCATGCTCAAGGACATGAGTTTGAACACCGGCATCACATACACAACAAAATGTCAGAGTAGTGAAAGTCTCATGAAAAACTAAATAAAATTGGTTCACTCTTTTTCTCTCTCTCACTGTCCTCTCTTCTTTTTTTAAAAAAAAATTTAGTTTACCAAACTTTATATTCAAAATTTTGTATTCTTCTTCTTAAGAAGAGATTTATAAACTTCGGGTCATAAAACCTGGATCCCTGAACATGAAAATAAGAGACAAGATTATACATGGTATAGTTAGAACAAAAACAATATCAGGGTTTTTTTTTATTTTTATTTTTTCCCCCTCCATAAAAATGCATTTTACTTTCTGAGGGGGAAAGAGTAAACATGTGAGCCTATTTGGAGCAAAAGTAGTTTGTTTGAATTTGGCAGCTATGAGTAAGATGTCTGAATCAGTAAAATACAGAATCTTTGATACAAGTTTCGGAAATTCAGATTTAATTAGATAAAGAGAATCAAAGGTAATTGAATGCTTTCCAATTTCTAGATATTGAAACTTTTTAATCTCTGTAGCAATATGAGGCTCTCACCAAACCCCCTCCTCCAAATTCTTTCATCTTTTCAATTCTACAATCCTACATTCTCCAATTTTTCCTACTTGTAACTATTTTATCTGTGGCTTTTTTTACTTTCTTCCTCCACCATACATGCATGCATTTCATTGTCTCTAATTGTCCTTTGATCTTCTCATCTACTGTGATTTCAATCATCCTGTCCTTGGGTGACTCTCAACTGTAAAGATCTTTTTCTTTCCTCCTAAATATCAGTCCTGTATTTATAACTCCTAACCATGTTTTATCAGTACCTTTAAATTCACCCTACCCCAACCTTATAGTCTGTTCAAATATCTGCTATTCCTAAAATAAACAATTCTATGGGCTGGAGCGGTGGCTCAGGGGTTTCAGTGCTTGCCCGGCAAGCAGTAGGACCTGGGTTCAAACCTCAGTACCACGTACACAACTAAGTGTTGGAGCAACTAAGGCCATGTGAAAAACTAAATAAAGTTGTTTCTCTCTCTCTCTCTCTCTCTCTCTCTCACTGTCCCTCTCTCTTTAAAAAAAAAAACACACACACACACACACAATTCTATGATTGACAGTATTTTTTCTTTCATTTTTCCAAATCCCAGAATTTCTTTAGCACTTCCGTCCTCCCACTGTATGTCCATTTAATTCGTAAGTGGTTTCAAATCTTTTCACAACCTCATATCCATTTTTTCCCTTCTGTTACTCTATTCCCCTAACCCTTGCTTCCTCTCGACACTGCTACAACTCTTCCCTATTGGTTTTCCCTTGTTGTGTTATTTTATATTTCTAATACCTTTTACACACTCTTGTCAGTTATCTTCCTGAATAAAGTACAGCTTTCACACAATGTGCCAGGCACTGATATGGATATGAATTTGCTCATGTATTAAATATTAAATACCCACAGTGTGCCAGTCCTTCCCTTAGACACTGAAGTTACTCCATGAATGAAACAGACCCCTGGGGCTAACATTCCAGTTAGAGTCCCTGCCAGTCACAATAAGACATGGCCCCTGCTCTACAAGTGTTTATCTGCTCAAAAACCTTCAAAGTTTCCCCTGTGCCTGAAAGAATAAAATTTAAATTCATTACCCTGAATTTCAAGTCTCAAGATTTTCAGTAATTTGTTTTCTTTTTAAAGAGAGAGGGACAGTGAGAGAGACAGAGAAAGAGAGAAAACAACTTTATTTAGTTTTTCACATGGCCTTAGTTGCCCCAACACTTAGTTGTGTAAGTGGTGCTGGGGTTTGAACCCGGTTCCTCGTTCTTGCCAGGCAAGCACCGAAACCACTGAGCCACAGCTCTAGCCCCAATTTTCAGTAATTTGAAGATAGCTGTCAAGTACTCATTAATTGATGATTCTTCAATAATTTTTTAGAGGATATGGTCTATTACTTTAGTTTTTCTTTTTCCACAGAAGATTTTTTAGTGTGTCCATATCCTATTTATTTATTTATTTATTTATTTTTAAAGAGAAAGGGGTAGTAAGAGAAAGAGAGAATTAATTTTATTTTTTTATCTGGCCTTCATTTTTCAGACGTTTAGTTGTGTATGTGGTGCTGGTGTTCGAACCCAGATCCTTGTGTCTTTGTGTATGCCAGGTATGCACTTTAGCTGCTGAGCCACCACGCCAGCTCTCTATATTCCTTTTATTTTTATTTATTTATTTAAGTAAAAGAATCAATTTTACTTAATATTTCCTATGGCTTTCATTGCTCAGACACTTCGCTATGTACATGGTGCTGGATTTTGAACCTGCATCCTCACATACGCCAGGCAAACTCCATAACCGCTGAACCACCTCTCCAGTCCCTCCATATCCCTTTTAAAATGCAGTGTCCACGGGCTGGAACAGTGGCTTCTGAGTTGTTGTGATAATGGCGTGCACCACCACGCCTGGCTTGAGTTAATTTTTTCACTGGTGAGAAATAGGGGTACAATTTCGTTCTTCTACACGCAGATATCTGATTTTCCTAGCACCTTTTATTGAAAAGACTGTCCTTTTTCCAATGCATGTTCTTGGGACCTCTCTCAAAAATCAGTTGACTATGGCTCAGGAGGCTGAGACAGGAGAATCATAAGTTAAAGGCCGGTCTCAGCAATTTTGTGAGGCCATGAGCAACTTAGAACCTGTCTCAAAATAAAAAATATATAAAAAGCTCATCAATTACGGCGCTTGCCTGGTCTGCACGAGGACCTGGTTTCGAACCCCAGCACCTCATACACAACTAAGTGTTGGAGCAAAGAAAACCATGTGAAAAACTAAATAAAACTGATTCTTTCTTTGTCTATCTCTCACACACACTGTCCCTCTCTCTTTTAAAAAAATTATATATAGGGAAAAATATGTATAGGGAAATACACACACACACACACATATAGGGAGGGATGGTGGGCTGGAGTGGTTAGCTCAGCGGTTATCGGTGCTTGCCTGGCATGTACAAGGACTTGGGTTCATGCCCCAGCACCACATACACAACTGAGTGTAGGAGCAATGAAGACCAGATGAAAACCTAAATAGAGTTGATACTTGGTTCCTCTCTCTCTCTTTAAAAAAAAAAGTGGTGGTGAGTTGAGATGGAGATGTAGTTTAGTGTTAAATTGCCCCTGAATCAAATCCCTAGTAAAGGTTTACTGTAGGTTTACTTCCAGTGGTCTGTGTGACTATTTGTATTTATTTTATTTATTTATTTATTTTAGAGAGAGGGACAGTGAGAGAGAGAGAGACGGAGAAAATCAATTTTTATTTAGTTTTTTCACATGGTTTTCTTTGCTCTGATACTTAGCTGTGTATGTGGGTGCTGGGGTTTGAACCCGTGTACTCGAACATGCTGGGCAAGCGCCGTAATCGCCAAGCCAACACTCCAGCCCCTGTGTGACTATTTTTATACCAAAACCATGCTGTTTTGATTATTTCACTTTTGTGGGATATTTTGAAATCAGATAGTGTAATGACTTCTGTTTGATTCCTTTTTATCAAGATTGCACTGACTTTTGGGTGTTTTTGTTTTTGCATTCCATACAAATTTTAGGATTGTTTTTTCTACTTCTATAAAGCAAGTCATTGATATTTTAATAGTGATTGCACTGAATCTTTAGATTGCTTTGGGTAGTATAGACATTTTAACAATATTGAAAGCTGAACAATGCTGATGCAAGCCAACAGTCCCAGCTATTCTGGAGGCTGAGGTAGGAGGACTGCAAGTTCAAGGCCTGCCTGCTCAACTTAGCAAGACAAAGACCTTGTCCCAAAATTTAAAAAATAAAAATATTGTTTCTTCCAATCCATGCACAGAGGATGTCTTCCCACTTTTTTTTTTAAGAGAGAGGGACAGTGAGAGAGAGAAAAAAAATCAATTTTTATTTAGATTTTCTCGTGATTTTTGTTGCTCCAACATTTCGCTGTGCACATGGTGCTGGGGTTTGAACCCTCATCCTCGGGTCAGGCAAGCACCATAATTGCTGAGCCACCACTCTACTCCCCTCTTTGATTTCTTTCATCCATGTTTTATAATTTTCTTCATAGCAATCTTTCCCCTCTTAATAATTGAGAATATGTTGGCTATCTACCATAATGGTGATGTTTATCAATTTCTTCCTATAATTCTGTTGTTTTCTTGTTTATTGTTAGGTTATCTTATTAGATGCAGACAACTTAGAACTGTTACATCTTTCGCAGAATTGAATTCTTTATCATTGTTTATCAATCCTCCATTCCTAATAATGCTTTTTATCTTTTCTTTCTTTTTTTAAGAGAGAGGGACGGGGTTGGGGATTTAGCTCAGTGGCAGAGCGCTTGCCTACCATGTGCAAAGGCCCAGAGTTCGGTCCTCAGCCCTGAAAAATAAAAGAAAGAGAGAGAGAGGGACACAGAGAGAGAGAGAAAGAAAGAGGGAAAGACAGAATCAATTTTATTTAGTTTTTCATTTGACTTTCGTTGCTCAGACGCTTCATTGTGTATTGGTGCAGGGGTTTGAACTCGCGTACTCTCGCATGCCAGGCAAGCGCCAAAAGCATTGTCACCGCTGAGGCACCGTTCCAGCCACTTTTTACCTTAAGATCTACTTTGATATCAATATGGCTCCTTAGTTTTCTTTTGGTTAACATTTACCTAGTTACACCTTTTTCTATCCCTTTCATTTTCAACCCTTCCATGTTTTTACATTGTAGATGAGTCTTTTTTTTTTTTTTTTAAAGCACTTAGCTGGACTGAGGCCAAGACCAAAAAGGGGATGTTTGCCATTTTTTGTCTCTCCGACATCCCCAACATTCTTCCTATTGGGAAAATCTGTCTGTATGTGAATCTGTGGAAGACAGAACCTGCTCCCTGCTCTAGAAGCCCGGAGAAACCAAGTATTCCCTTTCCACACTCTGGCAGCTAAGGTAGTGGTGCATGACTTGGCCTTGACCAGGTGGATGCGCTAGCCAGGGGCTGGAATATTGAGTGACACAAAGATGACACAATTTATAAGTCAGGCATGGAAGAAGCAGCAGTATCCAATGACAGCAGCAACAGTGCTCAGCAACAGCAATGTCCGGTGGTGGCAATGTCTGCTGACAACATTGCCGAACCAGATTTCCTGTGCCGACCTTGGCTAGGGTTTCTGAACGCTGGCTTCTGTCAATTCCTGCCTTTTTTTTTTTTTTTTTTTTTTTTTTATGTTTGTTTTTTGGTACTGGGCATTGAATCCAGGGGTATTCTCCCATTTCTTTCTTTCTTTTTTTTTTTTTTAATTTTGAAACGGAGTCTCTCTAAACTGCTGAGGCTGGCCTCTAACTTGTGATCCTCCTGCTTTAGCTTCACAAGTGGCTGGGATTACAAGTGTGTGCCATAGTGCCCGGCTTGTTATTTCTGACATTTTATAAAACTAATTTTCCTCCTGCAAGCTACCTGATCTCTTTCCAGTAAATATGTTTTCTCTTAAAGTAAGAGAGACTGCATTTTTTGCTGACAAACAAGAATCCTGACTGATTGTTTTTCCTTCTGGAATGGAGGAGGGAGAGAATATGTGAGGTCTAAATTTCATGGACCCATTCTTGATATCATAAGGGAAGCCATTCTGAAAATAATCCAGGTCATCCTGGATTATTAGAAGAAAGGCAGGGATGGGGATGGAGAGGTTGCTCAGTGGTTATAGCACTTGCCTGGAATGTACAAGGACCCAGGTTCAAGCCCAGCACCATATACACAACTAGGTGGAGGGGAAAAAAAAGAAAGGCAGGGGTAAGAAAAGCCATAAACATGTAAACCCTGGTGACAGCTGAACTTTGAATCCAACTATATCTAAAGTTAGTTTCACTCTAGACTTTTTAGCCTCACGAATCAATAAGTGGTGGTTTGGTTCATTTTGGTTTTCTGATGCTGGGGATTGAACCCAACTCCTTATGCATGTTAAACTTGAGCTCTATCATGAATTACACCCCTGACCTATGTATTTTCTTCTTTTTCCACATTTTTCATTGGTGCATTATAGTTGTACATAATGATAGGGTTTGTTGTTACATATTTGTACATGCACACAATAAAACAATATAATTGAGCCAATATTTCTCTCCAGCACCCCTGCCCCATAACACATGTATTTTTAAATCTCACTTGATTGGGCTTTTCTGTCACTTGCAACTAAAAGCATCCATTCTACCTGATACCTTTCTATTCTGCCTTTGAAAAGGAATCTCTCTCTTGATTCTTCAATAGGCTTTCAGCTGCTAGTTTATTTCTCTTGTTTCTTTCCTAGTTGAATGTCTCATAAATAATTTAAAATCTTAGTATCTTCATTCCTCACTGCCCTTTCCCACTTCATTCACTGATGGTTGAATTCCTTCTTTAATATTTTACTGATATTATTTCCATTTAGATCACCATTAGTATTCTCATGTCTCTCTCTCTCTCTCTTTCAAACTTTTTTTTTAACGAGAGAGGAAAGAGAGAATCAACTTTATTTATTTTTCTATCTGACCTTTATTTCTCTGACACTTAGTTGTGTATCTGGTGCTGGGATTCAAACCGGTGTCCTCGAGCATGACAGGCAAGCACTCCAACAACTGAGCCACTGCTCCAGCCCCTTCTCCTGTGTTAATTCAATGCTGCCTCTTAAAGGCATTTATTCATTCACAAGAATTCCTTCGACAAAAATTTTTCCATGACCACTGTAGCATGATAGAGTGAGTACAACACCTATTCATTGAACAGATACTCCCTGAGCATACACTATAACCCAGACTTTTAGGATAAGAAACAAATGGGATATGGCATATATTCTCATATAGGATTACTATTTTGTCAGAGAATATAGACACTAAAGTAACTGTAATAAATTGTACAAGACTTCCCTGGGAAATTATTATCTAAGCTCAGGACTAAAAGTAGAGTATAGAGGAAGGAGAATAATGCAAAGAGAATGTTAATAGACAAGGCTTAGAGACAAGGGAGATCATGCATAATTCATGGACCTATAAGAAGTCCAGTATTGCATGGTCAAAAAAAGAAGGAGGGGCTGGAATGGTGCTCAGCTGTTGCGGCGCTTGGGAGCATGCGCGAGGATGCCTGTTTGAACCCCAGAACCACATACACAACAAACCAGACTGTCAGAGAGCCCACTTAAGAAGTTCAAAGACAAGGGAACATTGCTGGAGGATTTTAATCAGAGGACGGATCAATTTGCATTTATTAAAGATCACTTTGTGGTTTGGAGTGGAATAAGAGTTTTTTCAGGAAATCAAAGGGAATTTATAGGAGACTGGCAATTGATGACCTGGATTAGTAGTAGGAATAAAGAGAAGATAATTGATTTGAGAGATGTTTAGGAAGTAGGCCCGAAAGGAAATTAGTAGATATAGTGAGAAACACTGTAATTTGGAACACAAGAAATCACGTAGCCTTGCTCTAAAAGAGCACTACAGAAAGGATAAGACACATGACTAATATACGGTGAGGATTGTATAATTATCTACTGGTCTTCCTGTATTTTCCAGCCAACAGGAGGAGCTCCACACCAATTTTATCTCATTCTAAGTTTTTTGTTCTTGTTGTTTTATACCACAGATTGAACCCAGAGGCACTGAAACACTGAGCCACATCCCCAACCTTTTTTTCTTTGAGGGAAGGTATGGTTAAGTTGTTTAGGCCTCAGCTAAATTGCTGAGGCTGGCTTGGAATTTGTGATCCTCCTGTCTCAGCCTCCCAAGCTGCTGGGATTATAGTCATGTGCCACCACACCCAGCTCATACTAAATTTTTTTTTAAAGCTTGCTCTTTTTTTTTTTTTTTTAAGAGAGAAAAAGAGAGGGAGAGAGGGAATTCATTTTTTGTTTAATTTTTCATGTGGCTTTTGTTGTGTACGTGGTGCTGGGGTTTGAACTCACGTCCTCACCCATGCCAGGCAAGCGCCATAAACGTAGATCCACTGCTCCAGCCCCTCAGCCTAAGTTTTAAGACCATTTCATTACAATTCTCTGACAAGGTGTGACTCTATCTATAATGACACAACTCTTGTGTGTGTGTGTGTGTGTGTGTGTGTGTGTGTGTGTCTGTGTGTGTGACTGGGGTTTTAACCAACAGGCACTGAGCTACATTCCCAGCTTGGCTTTGTTTTTTTGAGACGGGATCTCACTAAATTGATGAGAGTCCTCATTCCTCATATCATACACTACAATTAACTCCAACTGGATCAGGGATCTAAATGAAAAAAAAAAAGAGCCATACAAACAGAAAAAAAGAATATGGGTGAATTCTATAACCTGGATGAGGGGAAAATTTTTTGTAGTAATGACTCAAGATTTAGAGGTGAGTACGGATTTCGATGCCATCCCCATCAAGATACCAATGGCATTCTTCATGGGTATAGAAAAAGCAATTCGCAAATTCATTTGGAATAACAAGAAACCCAGAATAGCCAAAACATTATTAAGCAAGAAAGATGAAAAAGGAGGTGGCATCATACCTGACCTGAAATTATGCTATAGGGGTATAGTAGCAAAAACAGCATGGTATTGGCATCAAAACAGACATGAAGACCAATGGAACGGAACAGAAGATACTGAGACAAACCCACAAGTCTTTAACCATCTGATGTATGAGCAGGAGGAAAGACTGCCTGTTCAACCAATGGTGCTGGACGAAATGGACAGCCATATGCAGACAACTGAAATTAGATCCTTATCTCTCACCCTGCACAAAAATCAAATCGAAAATGGATCAAAGAATAGGAATTAAGCCAGCAACTATACAAATGCTAGAAGAAAAAATAGGATCAACACTCCACGACATCGGTGTAGGCACCGCCTTCCTTAACAAGACTCCCATAGCCCAAGAATTAAAGCCTAGAGTCAATGAGTAGGATGCCATTAAATTGAAAAGCCTCTGCACAGCTAAAGAATTAGTCAAGAGTGTCAAGAGAGAACCTGCAGCACAATACACAACAAGAGAGAACCCTAGCACCACATACACAACTGTGTCAAAAAAGCAAAGGCCAGATGGAAAAAAAATTGATTCTCTCTTTCCTCTCTCTCTTTAAAAAAAAAACAAAAATTAAATTTAAATAAGTTGCAAAAATATTGGAATTAAATATATGTCACAGTACCCCACAATTTGTTTTTTATTTTTATTTTTTTATTTTTTTCAAGGCTGAGGACCGAACTTGGGCCCTTGTGCGTGCTAGGCAAGCACTGTGCCACTGAGCTAAATCCCCAACCCCTGTTTGTTTGTTTTTTAAAGAGCGTTCTCTGCCACTTAGCTGTGTATGTGGTGCTGGGGTTCAAAACTGGGTCCTTATGCATGCCAGGCAAGTGCTCAAACCATTGAGCCACTGTTACAGCCCCAGTACTCCTCAGTTGTAAAAATGAAAAATAATGCAAGCTGGGCATGATGGCACACACCTGTAATCCCAGTGACTCAGGAGCCTGAGGCAGGAGGATCACAAGTTCAAGGTCAGCCCTAGCAATTTAGAGAGACCGTAAGCAACTTAGTGAGCCCCTGTCTCAAAAAATAAAAAGGGGGCTGTACCAATGGCTCAGCAGTTAGAGGGCTTGCCTGACATCCACTAGAACCCAGGTTCAAACCCCAGCACCACATACACAACAAAGTGTCAGAAAAAAACTAAAACCAGATGAAAAAATAAATAAAGCTGATTCTCTCTCACTGTCTTCCTCTCTCCCTCTCTCTCTCTCGTCAAAAATAAAATAAAATAAAAATAAAAAGGACTGGAGCTGGAGCGGTGGCTCAGCAGTTATGGCACTTGCCTTGCATGTACAAGTACGCGGGTTTAAACCTCAGCACCACGTACACAATGAAGTGTCCAAGCAACGAAAGTCCATGGAAAACTAAATAAAATTGATTCTGTCTTTAAAAAATAAATAAATAAAAATAAAAAATAAAAAGGACTGGGGGTATAGCTTAGTGATAGAGTGCCCCTGGGTTCCACCCCCAATACCAAAAAAAAAAAATAATAATAATTAATAATAGTAATAATGCTATAGAGGAAACCTATGAACATATCACTTCAGATTAGAAAAGAATTCCAGGATTTGTTCTTTTTTCTGGTACTGGGGATTGAATCCAGGGGCACTTTAACACAGAGCTATATCCTCAGCCTTTTTTCATTTTCATTTTAATTTTTGAGACTGAATTCCGCTAAGTTGCTTAGCCAGGATTTATTATTATTATTATTTTTTAAAGAGAGAGGGACAGTGAGAGAAACAACTTTATTTAGTTTTCACATGGCCTTAGTTGCTCCAACACTTAGTTGTGTACATGGTGCTGGGGTTTGAACCCGGGTCCTCGTGCTTGCCAGGCAAGCGCCGAAACCGCTGAGCCACTGCTCCAGCCCCAGGATTTATTATTAAGCGAAAACAAAATGCAGGAGTATCTATAATCTGTTACCTTTGGTATCAGAAAAAAGAAGAAATGAAAAATTATTTGCTTGTGCAAAAGACACAGCAAGTATAAGCCAGAAATGAAAGAGATTTATTACCTACAGGATGAAGATAGGAATGGGGTGGAAAGGATGGTACGTGGGTGGAATGGAATGAAAGGATAATGGGGGAGGAGTGACATTTCTCTGTGTATAACTTTTACAGCTCTGGCTTGATAAGTATGTCAATATTTTACATACTAAAAAAATAAATAAATGCAGTAGAGCAGGCAGGGAACTTAAAATGGAATGCAAACAAGACAAAACAGAAAAGCGGAGCACTATGTCCTACAATCTACAGGAAACATGTAGGAGGCATGAAGAGAAAGCAGTCCGTTCCTTTCCTCCATGGGGTACAGATGAAAAATATCAACATTTCAATAGTTTTCTCCAAAAAAATAAATTTGCTGCCTTTTCACTCTCAAGGTGAATATTGAGCTAAGAATCTCAAAAATGGTCTTTAGCCACTTGCTTTGCAATGGGTGGTTATGAGATCTCTCTTTGCAGCATGCAATACCACCTACCTCTTGTTTAATTTTAGCCTTTGTGTCATAACTGCAATTGAGACAAAGAGCCATTTTAATAATCTTTTATATCTGTTCAGCCATCCACGTTTTTTTATGAAAATCTGATTAACAAAATAGCATCTTTTATTTATTTTATTTTATTTTTGTAGAGAAAGGGACAGTGAGAGAGAAAGAGAGAAAGAATCAATTTTATTTAGTTTTCCACATAGCCTTTGTTGCTCTGAGACTCAGCTGTGTAAATGGTGCTGGAGTTTGAACTGGGTCCTTGTGCATGAAAGACAAGTTCTGTAACCTCTGAGCCACAGCTCCAGCCCTATTTTATTTTTTTAAAAGAGAGAGGGACAGTGAGAGAGAGAGAAAAAAAAATCGAGAAACCATTTTATTTAGTTTTTTATGTGGCCTTTGTTGATCCAAGACTTTGCTGTGTACGTGGTGCTGGGGTTTGAACTCAAGTACTCACGAATGCAAGGCAAGCACTGTAACCATTGAGCCACCACTCCAGACCCACCTTTTATTTTTCTAAAAAAAAAAAAAAAATCCATCAGTTTATCAGAAACTTACAATGTCTGTTTGCTCCATCTGCACAGGAACCTTGCAGGTGGCCATGAGAACCCAAAATAAAAGATGTTGAATGCAACTTCCCTGTTCCTCCAGAATTTTGGTCAAGTCCCAAAGCAAAGGCAAGGATCAGTTAAGTATCCCTTCTATATTCTGAATATCCCAGTATATTCTGAAGAGTTGCAAAAATTAGAACCAGAACCTCTTCCAAATCTTCTTCTTCTCCTTTTTCTCCTCCTTCTTCTTCTTCTCCTTTTCTCCTCCTCCTCCTCCTCCTCCTCCTCCTTCTTCTTCTTCTTCCTCTTCTTCCTCTTCTTCTTCCTCTTCCTCTTCCTCTTCTTCCTCCTCCTCCTCTTCCTCCTCCTCCTCCTCCTCCTCCTCCTCTTCCTCTTCCTCTTCCTCTTCCTCTTCCTCTTCTTCTTCTTCTTTTGTACCAGGGATTTAACCCAAGGGTGCTCAACCACTGAGCCACTATCCTGAGCCCTTTTTAATTTTTTACTTTATTTTGAGACAGGTCTTGCTAAGTTGCTGAGGTTGGGGTTGAACTTGTGATCCTTCTGCCTCAGTGTCCTGAGCCTTTAGAATTACAGTTATGTAATGCTGGAGCCCTGAAGACAGAAAAGAGTCATACAACTCTGAATCCTCTATAAGATCAGAAATGTAGTACAGTTGGACGGGTTTTATAAATTTTTTAAAGAGAGAGGGGCAGAGAGAGAGAGAGAGAGAGAGAGAAACAATTTTTATTTAGTTTTTCATGTGGCTTTCCTTGTTCTGACACTTCATTGTGTATGTGGTGCTGGGGTTTGAACTAAACGCAATAACCACTAAGCCACCACTCTAGCCCCAGCTGCACTGTTTTTTAAAAATAACTTTATAGATATGTAATTCACATACAATCCAACCATTTAAAATGAACAATTCACTGCGCGCAGTGGCGCACACCTATGAGCCCAGCAACTCAGGAGGCTGAGGCAGGAGGATTGCAAGTTCAAAGCCAGCCTCAGCAAATTAGCAAGGCCTTGAGCTACTTGACGAAACCCTGTCTCAAAGTAAAAAATAAAATGGGCTGGGGATGTGATTCAGTGGTTAAGCATCTCTAGGTTCATTCCTCGGTTACCTACTCCCCCTCCCCGCAAAAAATAAATAAATAAATAAATAAAAGAATAATTCAATGATATTTTAGTGTATTCATCACCACAATTTTAGAATGTTTTCATTGCTTCAAAAAGAAACTCTATATACCCTTTACCTACCACTCCTTATCCCTCGCCACTTTCAGCTCTAAGCAATCATTAAGCTACTTTGTCTCTATAGACTTCTCTTTTCTAGATGTTTATATGAATAGAATCATACATTATACATTTTTTTATGATTCACTTCTTTCACTTAGCATAAATTTTCAGAGTTTCATCCAAGTTATCACAATTTGGATTATTTCCACCTTTTTTTATATTAGGAATAATTCTGCTACAAACATTTGTGTGTCAGCGGGAGCAGTGGCTCTTCAGTTAAAGTGCTTGCGAGGCATGCACTGGTACGTGAGTTCAAACCCCAGCACCATGTACACAACGAAGTATTGGAGCAACGGGAGTCACATGAAAAACAAAATAAAATTGATGCTCATTCTCTCTCTCTCTCTCACTTTAACAAAAAAAAGAGTGTGTGTGTGTGTGTGTGTATTTAAAGGGAATTGAACCCAGGGGCACTTTACCATTACGTCTCCAGCACTTTTTATATTTTATTTTGAGACAGAGTCTCACTAAGTTGCTTAGGGCTTCACTAATTTGCTACAGCTGGCTTCAAACTTGTAATACTCCAGCCTCAGCCTCCCAAGTTGCTAGAATTACAGCATAAGTTTATATTTTCATTTCTCTTGAGTACAACCATCCATGGGAGTAGAAATGCTGTATTTTATGGTAACTCTAGGTTAAACTATTGGAAGAAGTTCCAGGTTGTTTTCCAAAATAACTGTCATTTTACATTCCAATTAACAGTCAATGATGGTTCTATCCTTATCAACATTTGTTATCTGACCTTTCTTCTCAGGGGTGGGAATCCAACCCTTCCATATACTACGCAAGTGCTCTACACTGAGCTACATCCCCAGCCCCTGACTTGCTTATTCTAGCCATCCTAGTGGGTTTGAAGTGGTATCTCATAGTTTTAATTTACATTTCCCTGATAATGGCTGATGTTGAGCATTTTTGTGTGTGCATGCTTATTGACCATTTGGATATATTCCTTAGAGATACTCCTATTCAGATTTTTTGTCCCATTTTTTTCTTTGTTCTAGTGATTGAACACAGGGCCTTGGGCATGCTAGACAAACACTTTGAGCTATCTCCCAAACCCTTTTCTTTCTTTCTTTTTTTCTTCTTATTTTTATTTTGAGATAGGATCTCTCACTAAGCCACCCAGACAGACCCCGCACGTGAGGTCCTCCTGCTCCAGCCTCACGAGTCATCGGGATCACATGTGTACACCACCACCACATTTGGCTCTTTTGCCTATTTTTAAATTGGGTTGTCTTTTTAATAGTTAGTTGTGAAAATTATGTATAGATTCTGAGTACAAGTCCCTTATCAAATATATGATTCACAAAAATTTTCTCCCATTTCTGTAGATTGTCTTTTTACTTTTTAAACTATATTTTTAAAAGTTTTAATTTTGATAATGTCCCATTTATCTCTATTTTTCTTTTGGGGAACTTGTTTATTTTTGGTACTGGGATTGAACCTGTAATATCGTATAATAAGCATAACATAATCACATGTAAATACAACAAAAGCTCTACTACTGAACTACATTCCTACACTTCCAGACCCTCTCTCTTTTATTTATTTATTTATATTTATCTTATTTATTATTTATTTATTTTATTTATTTATTTATTTCTATTTCTTTCGTGTGTGTGTGTTAGGGGGATATTGGTATGGAACCCAGGGCTTCATAAGTGGTGCTAGGCAAGCACTCTATCACTGAGTTACATCTTTGGCCTTTTTTTTTTTTCCTTTTGTTGCTTATGTTTCTGATGTCACATCTAAGAATTCTTAGTATAATCCAAGGTCAAAATTATTTACCCTTGAGTTTTCTTTTAAGAGTTTTGGTTCTAGAAAAAAATATAAATAAATAAAAACAAAGAATAAAAGAGTTTTGGTTCTTACATTTAGGTGCTTGATGCATTTTTTGTTAATTTTTTTTTAAGAGAGAGGGATAGTGAGAGAGAGAGAAACAATTTTTATTTAGTTTTTCATGTGGCCTTCAATTCTTTGAGACTTCACCGTGTACGTGGTGCTGGGGTTTGAACTTGCATACTCGCTCATGCCGGGCAAGCGCCATAACCACTGAGTCACCTCTCCAGCCCCTTTTTGCTAATTTTTCTATGTGGTTGGTAGTAAGAGCCCAACCTCACTCTTTTGCCAGTGGCTATCCAATTGTCCCAGCACCATTTGTTCTTTCTTTATTGAATATTCTTGGCATCCTATTCTATTTATTTATTTATTTAAAAAATTTTAAGAGAGAAGGACAGTGAAAGAGAGAGACAGACAGAATCAATTTTTATTGAGTTTTTCACATGGCTTTCGTTGCTCTGACACTTAGTTGTATATGTGGGTGCTGGGGTTTGAACCCATGTATTTGTGCATGCGGGGCAAGTACCATAACCACCGAGCCACCGCTCCAGTCCCTTGGCATCCTATTCTTAAAATTACTTGGTCATTTGGGTTTATTTCCAAATTCTCAATTCAATTTTACTGATTTATATGCCTATCTTTATGCCAATATCACACTGGTATGATTGTTGTTGATTTGTAGAGAGTTTTGAAACTGGGACATACATAAACTACTTTGTTCTTCTGTCTCCCAATTCTTTTGGTGGATGTTTTAATAACTGAAACTGATCCCTTATGAAAGGTACCTGATTTCTCATTAAAAATGGCACACACCCCTGCCATACACACACACACACACACACACACACACACACACACACACACACACACGATAATAATAATAATAGCCCAGCACAGTTAAACATAGTAAGTAGAAATTTTTTTGTTCATACCAAGTAAGTGAAGACCAAACAACAAATTAAGTACAATAATACTCTTGGTATTTGACGATCTTTTTTTAAAGAGAAGGACAGTGAGAGAGATAGAGAGAATCAATTTGTATGGAGTTTTTCATGGCTTTCATTGCTCTGACACTCAGTTTTGTATGTGGGTGCTGGGGTTTGAACCCATGTACTTGTGCATGCTGGGCAAGCGCCGTAACCACTGAGCCACTGTTCTAGCCCTTATTTTTTTTTTTTTTAAGAGAGAGGGACAGTGAGAGAGAGAGAGAGAGAGAGAATCAACTTTATTTAGTTTTTCATCTATTTTCATTGCTCCGACACTTAGTTTTATATGTGGTGCTGGGGTTTGAACCCGGGTCCTCATGCAAGCCAGCCAAGTGCCATAACTGCTGAGCCACAGCTCCAGCCCCTATTTGAAACAATTTTAAAGTGGGATGTGGACTTAATATAACATTGGGATGTACAAGCTAGTTTTATCTCAATCTTACCGGGCAAGGAAGCCTCAGCTGGTGTCTGGGTTATATGTACTCACTTGTATTACTCAGCTTAGTATCGTATAATGAAATACCTGACATGGGTTATTTATGAAACGAAGAGAGATTTATTTTGGCTCATCGTTCTGGAGGTTCAGTTCCAAGTCTGGGTAGCTCCATTCATTTGAATCTCTGGTGAGGGCAGTACATCATGATGGGAGCACATGTTGCAGCAAGTATTTATGTCTCAGTCTGGAAGCAGAGACAGGATAGGTCCTATGATCCTTTTCAAGGGCACAACCCCAATTACCTAAGAATTTCCCATGAGGCCTCATCTCTCTTTTTTTTTTTTTTTTTTTTTTTAAAGAGAGTAGGACAGTGAGAGAGAGAGAGAGAGAGAGAGAGACCAATTTTTATTGAGTTTTTCACATGGCTTTAGTTGCTCTGACACTCAGTTGTGTACGTGGGTGCTGGGGTTTGAACCTGTGTACTCGAACATGCTGGGCAAGCGCCGTTACTGCTGAGCCACCGCTCCAGCCCCAAGGCCTCATCTCTTAATGGTGCCCACAGCACCTCCCAATGTCACCACTCTAGGGATCTTTATATCCTGACATATGGACCTGTGGGGAATTCTCATACCAACCATAGCATTTGTGTTTTATCTTGGAGAAATTCTCCAGATATTTTATGTTTTTATGTATGTGTAAGGGCTTGTCAACCATCTATATTAATTTTAACAATTTGATAAGTGTTTCTTCAATACATCTTTTCTCTCTCATAAAAAAAGAAAAATGGGGCTGGAGCGGTGGCTTAGTGGTTACAGTGCTTGCCTGGCATGCACAAGTATGTGAGTTCAAACCCCAGCACCATGTACCCAACGAGGTCTCGGAGCAACGAAAGACACATGAAAAACTAAATAAAAATTTGATTCTCTCCCTGCACCCACTGTCCCTCTCTCTTTATTTTTTATTTATTTATTTTTTTAAAGAGAGAAGGACAGTGAGAGAGAGAAAGAAAGAGACAGAATCAATTTTTATTGAGTTTTTCACATTACTTTAGTTGCTCTGACATTTGTGTACGTGGGTTGCTGGGGTTTGAACCTCTGTACTTGTGCATGCCAAGCAAGCACCGTAAACACCGAGCCACCGCTCCAGCCCCTGTCCCTCTCTCTTTAAAAAGAAAGATGTATTTAAGAAGCAGCCAGAAGAGGCTGGAGCAGTGGCTCAGTGGTTATGGTGCTTACCTGGCATGCATAAGACCCAGGTTCAAATCCCAGCACCATGTACACAACTAAGTGTCGGAGCAACGGAAATCAGATGAAAAACCAAATAAAGTTGATTCTGTCTCAGAAGAGTGAGAGAAAGAGAGACAATCAATTTTATTTAATTTTTCATGTGTCTTTCATCGACACTTCATTGTGTATGTGGTCCTGGGGTTCAAACCTATATCTTGTGCATGCCAGGCAAGCACTGAAACCACTGAACAACCCTTCCAGCTCCTTCTTAAAGAAATCTTGATGGTTGGTTTTTTTCAACCCTTGACCCCTTTTTGGTTTCCATATCATATTATTATTATTATTATTTTCAGTACTCTTTATCCTCTTTTCCCAGTCTCCCAAATTCCTGGGATTTCAGACATGTGCCACCACGCTTGGCTCCACACTGCATCGTTAAGGAAATACATACACATGTACGTACACACATACAAACACATGCATGCACACTGATAAACTTGTTTTATCCTATTTTGTCTAGGAATATGAGAAATCTGAGGAGGTAACCACTGCTGGAGGACAGTGAAGGGGTGTGTGTCATCATGGAAGAGCCAAGCCTGTCCAGCAGCATTGATGTGGACAAGGGCTTTGCCATTGCCTTTGTCGTTCCTCTGTTTCTATTCCTGACAGTGATGATTTTTCGGTGTGCCAAGTTGGTGAAGAATCCCTACGAGGCCAGCTCCACAGCTGCAGAACCATCTCTGAGTTAAAGTGTGATAATAACCTGGCAGACTCTCCCTCATAAGAGATTCAAAACATTTGATACAGACGTTATGGTCCAGATCTTACGTTATCTCACCTATCTGATTCTCAGACTTATCACACTTGTATTTCACAACAGGCACTGAAGTTGGAGTTGAGAATAATAAAAAGTGATGAAACAAAAGCCAGTTTGCATTGTTCCTCTTTGGGAAAATGATTACTAAAGCAGGACAGAGACAGGTTGAACTTATTGGCTAGAATAAGGCTACAGGTTTCAGTGGTCTAGATTTCAATGTTCTTATGATGGGACAGGAGGCCGTAGTTTTATGGTGTAACATAGTATCACTATGCTTGGTAAGTCCCCTCCAAAACCAGAAGCTCACCTGCAACTAACAACTCAAATGGTTCCTTTCGTTATATAAATGTAAGGTAAGCAGGAAATGATTTTCATAGAAGAGTATAACAAGACCTTTCAAACGTGTCAGGCTTTGTGAAATTTGCTATTCTTTTGTAGTAAGCAAAACTCTGTGGTAGAGAACTAATTTCCCTCAGGGTGAATCCCATAATCCCTCTCAGCCCAAATTTTCTTTCTTTTTTTTATTTTTTATTTTTATTCAATAAACATGGTCTTACAACAGGAGGGGTTCATCATCATACAATTAAGAACAAAAGTGTAATGACAAAACAAGCCAGTGTTGGTGTCAGACCATGGTTTCCCCCTTTTGGGTTCCTCATGGTTCCATGTTTCACTTTACTTAAGACCCAAGTTAATTGGACTTCTTGTGGAAGTCAGAGGTTCCTCTCAGGTTAGATTCCCCCATACTACCTCCCTCTGGTCACCTTGATGTCCTTCCTATTCCCTTCCCCCTTTCTTTTTCTTTTTTAAATAGAGAATTAATTTTATTTAGTTGCTTTTTTTTTTAAAGAGAGAAAGACAGTGAGTGAGAGAGAGAGAGAGAGAAAATCAATTTTTATTGAGTTTTTCACATGGCCCTTGTTGCTCTGACAGTTGTGTACGTGGGTTGCTGGGGTTTGAACCCGTGTACTTGCACATGCCAGGCAAGCGCCATTAACCACCAAGCCACCACTCCAGTCCCAGCCCAAATTTTCTTGGTACCTCCTCTCCAAAGTTTGAAGTTAAGGAAACTTGGTAGCATTATGGACTAATTGGTAGGAAAATCAAAAAGGAAATTCACTAGAAAGAAAGAGGACATCTAGGATGCTGACCAAAGCTGAACAAAAGTTATTGTGAAGAAGACTATCACAGTACATAAAGGAGAATTAAAGCCCTCATGTCCAGTCATGCCAGCCAAATAGTTCAGGCAATAGTGAGCTATTATATATGTGTGTGACCCGATAGCTATAACTTTAGAATCTAAGTGTGGGACATCATCTATGCTTATTCAGGATTTGGACCAGAAATTAAAGAAGGCATATACATCCAGTGAGACCAGGCTAGACCAGTCTTTTTTTTTTTTTTTTTTAAGAGAGGACAGTGAGAGAGAGAAAGAGAATCAATTTTTATTGAGTTTTTCACACTCTGACACTTAGTTGTGTATGTGGGTGCTGGGGTTTGAACCCGTGTACTCACACATGCTGGGCAAGTGCCATAACCACCAAGTCACTGCTCCAGCCCCCTAGACCAGTCTTTAATAGCAATAGGGTACCGTCTGTTCTCTGCATCCACAAGTTCCACATCCTTGGATTCAGCCAACTGTTCATCACAAACATTCAGGAGAAAAATCATGTCTGTACTGAATAAGTACAGATTTTTTTCTTGTCATGATTCCCTAAACAATGCAGTATAACAGCTATTTGCATAGTACTTATATTATATGAAATGTTATAAATAATCAAGAGATGATTTAAAATATAAAGGATGTCATGTGTAGGTTATGTGCAAATACCATGCCATTTTATACAATGAACTTGAGCATGCAGGGATTTTGGTATCCATGAGGGTCCCTGGAACCATTCCCCTACATATACTTAGGAAAAACTATTGTCCTCCCACTCCCTATCCATGGTTTCACTTTCTGTGGTTTTGGTGACACGGGGTCAAACATGGTCCAAAAATATTAAATGAATAATTTGAGCAGTAAGCAATCCATAAGTTTTTCATTGCAGTTCATTCTGAATAGGGAAATGAGATCTGATGCCTTCTAGCTCCGTTCAACTGGTGATAAATCATCCCTTTGTCCAGTATATCTCCTCATACCTGCTACCTACATATACCTTAGCCATCTGTCTCATAGTGCTTGAATTCAAGTAATCTTTTTTATGTAGTAATGTCCCCAAAGCATAAGATTAGTCATGTGTGTCATTCAGATACTCCAAAGAGAAGCTGTAAGTGCTTTCTTTAGGTAAAAAAGATAAAAGTTGGGACTGGAGCGGTGGCTCAGAGGTTTCGGCACTTGCCTGGCAAGCACGAGGACCCAGGTTCAAACCCCAGCATCACGTACGCAACTGAGTGTTGGAGCAACTTAGGCCATGTGAAAAACTCCATAAAGTTGTTTCTTTCTCTGTCTCTCTCACTGTCCCTCTCTCTTTATTAAAAAAAAATAATAAATAAAAGTTCTCAACTACTTAAGAAAAAAATTAACATGCTGAGGTTGCTAAGATCTCTAGTAAGAATCTTCTACCCATGAAATTGTCATATTAGTGTAACTGTTCTATTTTATTATTATTATAGTTATTAATAATCTCTGTGTCTAAAATATAGGTTAAACTTTATCAAATGTATGTATAAAATTGGTATATGTTAAGATCTGGTACTGTTGGAGGTTTCAGGCATCCACTAGGGGGCCTTAGACATATCCTCCATCAATAAGAGGAGACTACTGTACCACGTGGCTTGGAGACACAACTCTTGCCATGCACTGTTAGCAGAGACTTCATAATCATCTTGTTCCTGACTCTTGGAAGTAGAACTGTTTTTAGCTTTAGTAAGGCCCCAGGATACTTTAAAAATGGGGGCAGGAGAATTAAAGCCTTCCAAGGGAAATGTTACACATTGCCTGATTCAGAACAGAGAATGAGAGGGTGCTGTATTGCTTAACCTGCAGAAAAGGGAGGGATCTGTATTTTTTTTTTTTAAAGAGAGAGACAGTGAAGGAGAGAGAAAGAGAAAGAGAGATTCAATTGTTTATTTAGTTGTTCATGTGGCCCCCATTGTTCCAAGACTTCACCCAACCTTCCCCCAATGTTTCAAATAAGTTGAAAGACAAGTACATGATTAACAGACACCAAAGAATCAAAAGTTTGACAATTAAAGAGAGAATCAATTTTATTTAGTTTGTCACGTGGCTTTTGTTGCTCCAACACTTCGTTGTGTATGTGGTGCTGGGGTTTGAACTCATGTACTCACACATGCCAGGCAAGTGCCATAACCACCAAGCCACCACTCCAGCCCCTAATTTGATTTTCTTAAACATTCTTTTCACCCATGTCAAACTGGCAGTTTACATGTCCAGTGAGTCTCCCAAGAAGTTTTATTGAACCAGAACACTTCCAGTGTTAATCTTCAAAGTCTGTGTGGGTGTGTATTGGGATTCTATATTTGTTTTTTGAATCAACATTTTAAAATTCTTATTATTTTGAGTAGGGTGCTGGAGGTCAAACTCAGGGTTTACCACCTGCCAGGCAAGCACTCTACCACTGAGCTATACCCCCGGACCTTTAAAAAGTCTTATTAAAAAAGTAATACATGGCTGGGTGCAGTGGTGCATTCCTGTAATCCCAGCGACTTGGGAGACTGAGGCAGGAGGTTTGCAAGTTCAAAGCCAGCCTAAACATCTTAGCGAGACCCTATCTCAAAATAAAGAAAAAAAATAAAAAGGGTTGGGGATATGGCTCAGTGTTGAGTCCCTCGGCTCAATATTATCCAGTACCAAAAAAAAAAAAAAAAAAAAAAAAAAAAAAAAAAAAAAAAAAAAAAAAAAAAAAAAAAAAAAAAAAAAAAAAAAAAAAAAAAAAAAAAAAAAAAAAAA
>PVKS010000025.1:106333-171163 GCA_004027875.1 Aplodontia rufa | reverse complement strand
CATGAGTTCAAACCCCGGCATCATGCACACAAAGTGTTGGAGCAATGAAAAGCCACATAAACAACTAAATAAAATTGATTCTTTTTGATTCTTTCTCTTTCTCTCTCACTGTCCTTCTCTCTTTAAAAAAACAACAAAAAAACCCAAACAGCTGGAAAGTATTCATTGTTTGGTTTGCGTAATCTAACCAGCCCCTGGGAATAGAATCTGCATTTTTTGCCATTTCATCTTTTACTATTTCATAATATTGTAGTAGATAATGTGGCACTTATATCATTTCAAAGGCATGTAAATTCAAAGGTATATAATTTCAGCAGTATGTGGCTCAATTCCTAGAAATTGAGCTGTTGATTTAAAGAGTATTGCAGGGGGCTGGAGTGGTGGCTCAGCGGTTGAAGTGGAGCCTCCACGGTTGGAGCGCTTGCCTGGCATGCACAAAGACCTGGGTTCAAACAACTAAGTGCTGAGAAACCTTTGAAAAAATAAAAATAAAATTGGTTCTCTCTTAAAAAAAAATAAAGACTATTACAGAATTCAGTTTTCTAATTAATTGCCAACATTTAAAACTCAGAAATTTTCATACAAAATATGCATTTTTTTTGGCTTGTTTTGAGATAGGGGTCTTACTATATTGTCCAGGCTGGTCTCAAACTCTTAGGTTTAAGCAATTGACCTGTCTTAGTCTCCTAAGTAGCTGAGACTACAAGCACACATCACCATGACAAGCCCAAAATGTGCATTTTTTTAAAAATGGGGGGGCTGGAGCAGTGGCTCGTCAGTTATGGCACTTGCCTGGCATGCACGAGTATGCGGGTTTAAACCCCAACACCACGTACACAACTAAGTGTCAGAGCAATGAAAGCCATGTGAAAATCTCAATAAAAATTGATTCTCTCTCTCTCACTGTCCTTCTTTCTTAAAAAAAAAAAAAAGGGAAGGTCATGCTTGGTAAATGGCACAAGCCTGTGTAATCCCAGCAACTCAAAAGACTGAGGTAGGAGGATTGCAAGTTCAAAGCCAGCCTCAGCAATTCAGTGAGGCCCTCACCAACTTAGTGAGCCCCCTTCTCAAATTAAAAAGTAAAAAGGGATGGGGATGTAGCACAGTGGTTAAGCACTCCTGGGTTCATCCCCAAAATTAAAGAAAGAGGGGCTGGAGTGGTGGCTCAGAGGTTTCAGCGCTTGCCTGGCAAGCACAAGGACCCGGGTTCAAACCCCAGCACCACGTACACAACTGAGTGTTGGAGCAATGAAGGCCATGTGAAAAACTAAATAAAGTTGTTTCAAAAAAAATTAAAAAAAGAAAGACAGACAGACAAATAAGAAGGTCTAGCAACACTGTCTTGCACAGAACAAAGATTAGCTGGAGCTCTGCAGCAGCTGCCCCCACTGTTATATGAGATTTGTACTTCCCAAGCACCCGTGGTCCTCACCTGCTCCAATTCACTCCTTTACATAACCTTCCTGGTGCCTGCAAATCTTTCAGTATTCAGTCGCCATAAACTGCTTTTATTTTGATTCTGAGATCACTCGACCACCTTCAGATTATGATCTAATTTTCCTGGAGTCTGTCAGTAGGAAAGGATTATGTGGTATTGCATTGTTTTGAGCCTCGTGCTATGATTTCTCACAGTACAATACTGAGTACAGCAAGGCTTTAGTTTTCCAATATATGCAATGGATATAGGCGTGAATGTCCTGAGCAGAACAAAGTGAATATTCCAATGGGCAGGTATTTATGATTTTATAATAATAATGGCAATGAGGGCTGGAGCAGTGGCTTGGCAGTTACAGTGCTTGCCTGGCATGCGGGAGGACCTGGGTTCAAACCCCACCACCACATACACAGCAAAGTGTCAGAGCAATGAAAGCCACATGAAAAACTAAATAAATTTGATTCTCTCTCTCTCTTACTTCCTCTTTGATAAAAAAGTAAAATTATGGCAATGAACTGGGATGGGAAAAGAGGCTGAAAAGGAGGGTATGAGACACAGAGAAAAGATTCAGACCTCAACAGATCAAGAAGATTTATTGAAATAGTTGCAGGGATGCATTTTCCAAGCAGAAAATGGCCATCTGGCTTTCGAATAGGTGGTCTTTTATGGACTGAATTGAGGGGGAGGGGGGTTACCTCAGGAATTTTCTAGTCAAACCGTTTATTTTAGTAGAGCAAAGATCCTCTGGTAAGGGACTGAGACTCTAGGTTCCCACAAGGCCCGAGTCTGTGAGGAGAGAGAGAGAGAGAATCAATTTTTTTTTTAAGCTTTTCATATGGCTTTCATTGCTCACTTACTTGTGTATGCGGTGCTGGAGTTTGAACTCACATCCTTGCGCATGCCAGGCAAGCGCCTTAACCGCTGAGCCACTGCTCCAGCCCCATGATCAGCTTTGATAAGAGTTAGTCTTTAGAACTTAAAAGCAAAAAGTCAGCACTTGGCTTACTAATTATGAGGCCCCACTCAATAAGAAATTACACAACTCAATCCTGCCTCTCATATTGAGTTTCTCAAATTCTAATGAATAAATTACCTAGAGATCTTTTTAAAATTCAGATTCTGGCTGGAGGTACGGTTCAGTGGTAGAATCCTTGTATAGAATGAGTGAGGACCTGGGTTCAATTCCCAACACTGAAAAAGAAGTAAAGAACATAACAAATAAATAAAATACAATTCTAATTCTGATTCATATGTCTACAGTGGGACCAGAGATCTCCATTTTCCTTTTATTTCTCTCTCTCTTTTTGTTTTTTTTGTTTGTCTTGTTTTGCTTTTTTGGCACTGAGGATTACACCCTGGGGCACTTTACCAGACTCAGCTCTTTTTATTTTGAGACAGGGTCTCAATAAGTTTCTGAGGGCCTTGCTAAATTGCTGAGGTTGGCCTCGAACTTGCAATCCTCCTACCTCAACCTCCAAAGTCACTGAGATTACAGGCATGTGCTACAGCTCCTAGTGAGAATTCAATTTTGTAATAAGCTCTCTGATTGCGTATGAAGTAACCAAGCCTTAGGAGACACTTTCTGAATCCACGCACTAGTTTATGCAGGATGGACCTCTTCAGCCTTCTGAGGAAAACAAAGAAATCAGACTAGAAACCAGTGTGTCAAAATAGCACCCTGTTTCCCTTCAACCTTTCCCATTCCTCATTCCCCCATGTCAGAAAGCTGAAAGAATCTAATAGAAAAATAACTCCACAAGAATGAGCAAAGATTTCCCCTCATTCATAATAAACTACGGAGCACCACTTAGGTGGGGACAGTATGTCAGGTGGGAAGGGAAACGAAAATGATCAAGATGGGGATCTCAGCCACGAGTTGTCCATAAACCAGTAGAGGAGACACATGCAAACACTAGTAACTTCCAAGTGGAAGGAACTAAGGGAAGGGAAGCACAGAGGCAGGAAGTAATTTTGCAGGTGATGAACGATGGTCCAGGACAGTGATTCTAAGACTCTGGTGCCTGGTCCAACAGCAGGGACGGCAGGTGGAAAATGGTAGACCTGTATGTTCTCAGGCTCCGGTCAGATCCATTCCCACAATGAAGGCAGGGGCAACAGTCTGTGTTCTAACACACCCTTTAGGGTATGATTCTTTTTTTTTTTTTTTTTTTAAGTGAGAGGGACAGAGAAAGAGAGAAACAACTTTATTTAGTTTTTCACATGGCCTTAGTTGCTCCAACACTCAGTTGTGTACGTGGTGCTGGGGTTTGAACCCGGGTCCTCATGCTTGCCAAGCAAGCGCTGAAACCACTGAGCCACCGCTCCAGCCCCCTGGGTGATGATTCTAATGCAGGCTAAAGTTTGCTAATTGCTGATCCAGAAAAACTTATGGCCAAATTTCATGGCTCTCCCAGTTTTTAGCTGTATGGCTTTGGGAAATTTATTTAATTCTATGCCTCAGTTTCCTCATCCATAAAAAAGGATTAAGAATAGTTCTTCATAGGATTATTGTGAGGACTACATAAATTAATAACTGTAAAGTGCTTAAAGCAGTGTCTGGTATGTAACAAGCATTTAATATAAATATATGTATTTATGTATATTTTATATGGAGAAGTATGTCTAAAATTTGTTTTTTCAGTACTGGGAATTGAACCAAGAGGCATTCTATCACTGAGTTACAACCCCATGCCTTCTTTCTGAGACAGGGTCTCACTAAATTGCTCAGATTGGCCTTGAACTTTCAATCTTCCTGCCTTACCTTCCTGAGTTGCTTGGGTTACAGGCAGGAGCCACCTCACTCATTCATATGTCTAAAAATTCTAACTCAGGCTTGATGAGCCAATGATAAGATGAGTGTGGAACATATCAAATTTAGAATGTCTTAAGGAACCCTTCAACCTCAATTCCAGTTGCCTTAATTCAAAGTAAGCACTTAGTATAGCTCCAGCAAATTGAAGATTAATCACAGGTGAACATGTACCCAGCAAGAAAAAATTTCAAGGATTTGATGGTCCTGGTTGCTTGGCCCTCCATCCAGCCTTATACACAAGGTTCTGGTTTGTACTTTTTAAATGAAGAGAGGTGCTTAGATCCAATAATTAGTATAGTTAGTACAAATAAAGACAAGCAAAAAAAAATTAGAGCAATAGTCAGGCATGGTGGTACACACCTGAAATCCCAACTGCTCAGGAGGCTACAGCAGGAGGATCTCAAATTTGATGCAAGATTGGGCAACTCAGTGAGACCCGGTCTCAAGATTTAAAAAACAAACAAACAAACAAACAAAAAACCAAGTGCATTGGCACATGCCTATAAATCCGAGTGACTGAGGAGGCTAAGGAAATAAGACCGTTAAAAGTTCAAGCCCAGCCTTAGCAATTTAGCAAAGCCTAAAATCAATTTAATGAGATCCTGTCTCAAGAAAAATTGAAAAGTTCTGGGGATGTAGCTCAGAGGTCAAGTGTCCCTGGGTTCAATTCCCAGGACCAAAAATGAAAACAAAACCAAACAAACAAAACAGCTGGGATGTGGGATGTAGTTCATTGGTAGAGCAGTTGGCTAGCACGTGTGAAGCCCTGAGTACTGAAAAAAAAAAAGGAAAAATTACAGCAACAATGAAATACTGTGATAGTACACCTGGTTCATCAAAGGTATGTTCTGGCCCCTTTGTGGTTGGGTGGGGCTATAAGATTCATTCTCGCCAATGAGTTGTCAAAGAAAGCCAGTTTGTCAATGTGATCCCCTCTTGCACTTTTTCCTCTGGCACAACTACATATCAGTCTAGTTTTGGAATAGCTATCATGCGCACAGTCCCATTGTTGACCTTCTAGAGACGATTATTCAAAGTGAGCAAGAAATATGCCATTCATAAGCTACTCAGATTTTGGAGTTGTGTCTCCAACATAATCAAATCTATTTTTTTTAATAGAGACAAACAGTGAGAGAGAGAGAGAGAGAATGAGAGAATCAATTTTATTTTAGTTTTCCATGTGGACTTTGTTGCTCTGACACTTAGTTGTGTAGGAGGTGCTGGAGTTTGAACCCAGGTCCTCCGGCATGCCAGGCAAGAGCTGTAATCCCTGAGCCCCCTGCTCCAGCCTCAAGTCTGTTCTTACATGGATACCGTTGTGACACATTCCAAGTTCTCAAAAATTAAATAGATATTCAACATCCATGCCTAATAAGGGTGTGGGGAAACAGATACTTTCAAAGATTTGTGAGTGGAAGCAATGATTGTCACAGTGTTTTGGAAAAGTCATTTGAAAGCATATTCTGTTAAAAAGAAAAAAAAAGCACTTTTGAAAATTCAGGTTCCACCTTCAGAAATCTGTTCTAAAGAAAAGAAAGTATTACTTTAAGAAGATATTAATAGGGCTGGAGCGGTGGCTCAGCGGTTTCGGCGCTTGCCTGGCAAGCACGAGGACCTGGGTTCAAACCCCAGCACCATGTATGCAACTAAGTGTTGGAGCAACTAAGGTCATGTGAAAAACTAAATACAGTTGTTTCTTTCTGTCTCTCTCACTGTCCCTCTCTCTTTAAAAAAAAAGTTAATATTTATTATTCCATTGTTTGCAGTGACTAAAAATTGGTAAAAATCTAAATTTGGGGGGCTGGAGCGGTGGCTCAGCGGTTTCGGCGCTTAACTGGCAAGCACGAGGACCTGGGTTCCAACCCCAGCACGACATACACAACTAAATGTTGGAGCAACGAAGGCCATGTGAAAAACTAAATAAAGTTGTTTCTTTCTGTCTCTCTCACTGTTCCTCTCTCTTAAAAAAAAAAGTAAATTTGGTTTAACCATACTATGAAGTACTATGCAGCTGTCAAAAAGATGAATTTTGTCCTTTTTATTTACTTCAGGAATGTCCACGTGTTGAATGAAAACAAAACAAAAATGTATATACAAGAATTTGAACATATATTTACCTCAAAGAGGCAGGAGGATAAGTGATCAGAGAGTAGAGGTTATTATAACGTTTTTCTTACTACATCTTGGTTCCCGCCCCCCAGGACTACCACAGACGACACCCAATCCATATCTTGCTGCTTTGATATCCTTTATAATGCGTACAACTTTTGTAAGAAAAGCAGAGGAAAATCTAAAACCTAAGAAGCCAGCCAAGTGTTCACACCATAAACACAGTGCGGAAGCCTCTAAAGATGGGGAGGAGCATTTGCAAAGTGAGCCACGCCCCCTTACCCAACCAATCGCTGCTTAGGAGCGCTGGGAAGGCCTACTTTAACGCATGCGTAGTCGATTCACTTAGGTTTGTCCCGCAGCTTTAAATTTGATCCCTTCAGGCTACCGTCGCGGCGACCGGAACCGCATTAGACGTTTGCTTCCGGGCCTCTCTTTTGCTTCCCCTTCCCACCCTCACGCTGCTTCCCCTCCCCCGCTCCCTTTTCCCTTCGGTTTCGCTCTTTTCGCTTCGAGGCCGACCCCTGAGTCGTGAGTCTGGGGTCTGGTTGGTGGATAAGGTCTTGTGGCTGGAAGCAGGGCGGTGCGGAGGACGCTGCTCCTGGAGGAATTTGGAGAGCGAAGGCTTGATGTTTTGTTTGTGGGAGGAGGTCGGGCGAGGGCGAGAAGGCTTCCCCGCGAGGCAAGCGGGGGCGGGGCTGAGCTGGTTTGCGGAGGAGGTGGACGCGCCTCCAAAATGGGTAGCGCCGTGGTGGGCGGCGAAGGAGGAATGGAGGCGCCGAGCGCTGGCATGGGGGTCGCTTGGCATTCTGTCGTCAGTTTTTGTTTAGCCGTTAGGACGGATGTGTGGGTTGTTTGCGTTGTGTAGAGTAGGAGGACCCATTTTATTCCCGGGTTGCTTTACTTCCATCTGCTTTGGAAAACCGTTTTTGCTCCAAGCTTTTGAATGCTGAAATGTCCCCCTACCTCCTTTTGGTGCTGGGAACCAAAACCAGGGCCTCGCACATGCTAAGCACGCACTCTACCAGCGTGTTACACCACCCCCCCCCCCAGCATAGTGGACTTTTTCTTTTAAAGGAATTTCTGCATGGAAGCAAAGTAATAAGAAAAACAAGCATATAAGAGAACGCCGAATTAGTGACTTATATAGGTCAACCCCTTTCTCAGGTGGGAAAGGCTCTTCATATTACGTATAACGTGTATACAAAAGAACCTGTCTTAATTAAGGAACCCGTTAGGTCACAAATCCTTTTATTTGTGGATTGGTTCATTTCAGTTTCCTAAAACATTATTTTCAGTTGCTCCATATTGCGTGTTGAATGATCTCCGGTCACTCTGAAATTTTTGTTTATTTATTTTTTTAAACTGGGGATTTTACCCAGGGGGTTCTTTGCCACTGAGCTACATAACCAGTTCTTTTGGGGGTGTTTTTTTTTTTTATTCCTACCAAGAATTGAACCCAGGGTTGCTTAAGCCCTGAGACATATCCCCAGCCCGTTTTTATTTTTTATTTTGAGACAGAGTGTCATCAAATTGTTGAGGCTGGCCTCAAACTTATGATCCTCCCCACTTGCTGAATCACAGATAATTTGCCACTGCCCAGATTGGTGCTTTCTTTTTTGTTGTTAAACCCAGGGACACTTAACTACTGAGTCACATTCTCATCCCGTTTTTACTTTTTATTTTGACACAGGGTCTCCCTAAGTTGCTTAGGGCCTTGCGAAGTTGCTGAGGCTGGCTTTGAACTTGTAGTCCTCCTGCCTCAGCCTCCTGAGCTGCTGAGATTGCAGGTGTGTGCCTGGTAAGGGCCCTAATACTTTTAAGTCTTATTCAACCCTGTTAGTCTGTAGCAGAAGAGAACTCAACAAAATTTCAGCATCAGATTCTGGAGAATGAGGAGAGCGAACAAGATTATTGCATAACAGACTATTTGATTAACAGGTAGCAAAGTAGAAATGAGGTTTTTTGCCAATTCTTTATTAATTATGGTTATAATGTCTCTAAAGCAATTTTAGTTTTTTGTTCCATGCAGGGGTCAAAAGCATGTCCTCCCTCCCTGGATGTATTGGTTTGGATGCAGCAACAGCTGCAGTGGAGTCTGAAGAGATTGCAGAGCTCCAACAGGCCGTTGTTGAGGAGCTTGGCATTTCTATGGAGGAACTTCGGCAGTTCATTGATGAAGAATTGGAAAAGATGGAATGCGTACAACAGCGCAAGAAGCAGCTAGCAGAGTTGGAGACGTGGGTAATACAGAAAGAATCCGAAGTGGCTCATGTTGACCAGCTCTTTGATGATGCATCCAGGTGAGGACTACATGGGAAATCTGTCCGTTGGCAGATTTTTTTTTTTTTCCTGGGCCTGAGGACCAAACTCGGGGCCTTGCGCATGCTAGGCAAGCACTCTGCCACTGAGCTAAGTCCCCAAACCCCAGATTTTTTTTTTTAATGGGGGGCATTGAAGATTGAACCCAGAGTGCTTTACCACTGAGCTACATCCCAAGCGCTTTATATTTTTCATTTTTGAGACAGGGTTTCACTGAGTTACTTAGGGCCTTGTTAAGTTGCTAAGGCTGGCCTCCTGCCTCATTCTCCCTAGTTGTTGGGAATATAGGCATGGACCACTGTGCCTAATTGGCAGATATTATTAAAGTATAATTCCTGCCATGTGCGGTGGGATGCTCCTGTAATCCCAGTGACTCCAAAGGCTGACAAGTTCAAAGCCAGCCTTAGGAGGCTGTGCAAGCCTCCTAAGGATAGAGGCTCTGGAGCCCATACATAGTTGGATGTCTGACAGTCCTAACTTTGGTATCAACAACCTTTGTGTGCATGGCTTTACCTTTAAGCCTCTCTGATGCAAAGCAAGTCATTGAAAGAGGCCAATCAATGTATTGTTGTACTGTGTGCATTTATGAATGTGTGACAATAAATCCCATCATTATGTACAACTATAATGTACCATTAAAAAAGGGGAGGGGGGAAAGAGGCTAATCAATGTATGCAAGTGTCTGTTATGCCTGTAGGGCAGGCCCAAGACAGTTCGGCTCCCTCACTGAGCCTTCTGGTGGGTTGTTTTTTAGTCTGCAGTCAAGGTTGTACACACCCTAACTCAGTCCTTGTACTCAGTCATAAACATTTGCTTGCGCGCATGCGTCCACTTATGTAACCTGTTGGCAATGTGCTATCTTTGTAAAGCCTGCATATACAAAAAGGTCTATGGAAGTGGCTCAGGGGGCTAAATGGAACTGACTGGGGGCAAAAACGAGGCTGGAGCTGGAGGCTGGGGGCTGCCCCTCCTCTGAATAAAGAATGTCTGCTATCCCACACACACACACACACACACACACACACACACACACACACACAGCCAGCCTTAGCAACTTATTGAGGCCTTAAGCAACTTAATGAGACCCTTTCTCAAAATGTCAAAAGGGCTGGGGATATGGCTCAGTGGTCAAGTGTCCCTGGGTTTAAACCCTGGTACCAGAAAAAAAAAATTTCTTTTTTAAGTATAATTCTTTTTTTTTTTTTTTTTAAAGGACACAAAGAGAGAGAGACAGAATCCATTTTTATTTAGTTTTTCACATGGCTTTCATTGCTCTGACACTTAGTTGGATAAGTGGTGCTGGGGTTTGAATCTGTGTACTTGTGCATGCTGGGAAGTGCCGTAACCTTGAGTCACCGCTCCAGCCCCTAAAGTATAATTCTTCATGATATTGTACTAAGCACTTTATTAAGTACAGATGTGTGGAACATTATTTTTCCTTAAAGTTTATGGTCTGAACTCTCACCTCACAGTGCCCATATATATAATTTTCACCTATTGGAGGCTAATATATGGTTAATAGTAAGAAAATCCAAGTCTTAAATTCCTCCTTCTTCCTCCTATACTTTATTTACATCCGTTGCTTAATTTTCCTAGTAAAATCATCAGGATGTAAGGATTTAGAGTTGCTGTCTTGTGTAAATGTAAAGCATTAATAAATTCCTAAACCCCCTAGATTTGTTCTTTTTTTTTTTTTAATTAAGATTGAGGGATAGAGACAGAGAAAAAGAGAAACAACTTTATTGAGTTTTTCACATGGCCTTTGTTGCTCTAACACTTAGTTGTGTACGTGGTGCTGGGGTTTGAACCTGGGTTCTCGTGCTTGCCAGGCAAGCGCTGAAACCGCTGAGCCACCGCTCCAGCCCCCTAGGTTTGTTCTTGATCCTAGTTGTTACTTAGAATACAGTTTCCAGTAACGGCAAGGTAAATAGATCAGGTGAAATGTACTATATTTTAAGCTTATTTTGAATTTTTGAGGAACTAATCTGGAAACCAAACCACTGTCAAAATGCTTTCTTTGGTAAATGCATTTTAAATAGAGACATTTTGGAATATATAGGGCCTTTCAAGTTGAGGATGCTTTCCACTTCACTATATATGAATTGTAGTGGCTCCTGTGCCTGTCTTTCCTTTGCTGGCTTTGACCTTTTCTACATGTGTTCCAATATTAGGGCAGTGACTAATTGTGAGTCTTTGGTGAAGGACTTCTACTCCAAGCTGGGACTACAGTACCGGGACAGTAGCTCTGAGGATGAAACTTCCCGGCCTACAGAGATAATTGAAATTCCTGATGAAGATGATGATGTGCTCAGTATTGATTCAGGTAAGAGATGAGGATTTGGATAAGAAATTCTCAGGATTGAATTTGAAGTACCAGAGGATGAACAGATGGAAGATAATAGAAGAGAGGGAGAAACATTATCACTAACTATATGTTCTACCCTGCCATATTACAGAAAAAAGTATCATTCTTAGTACCATAGATGTTCCCTTCATGCTACACTCTGATTTATTACCCTCCTTTTCCCATTTTGTGTAACCTCTATGCTAAATAAGCTTGATTTTCTAAATAGATGGCATTAATACCCATGTATGTGCCATAAAATAGTAGATTCCCTCCCTGCAATTTTTTAGCAGTTTTATTGAGATGGTATTTACATACCATGAAATTTATCTGCTTTGTTTATTTAATTTTGTACTCGGGGTTGAAGCCTCCCAAGTCACTGGGATTATAGACATGAGCCACTGTGCCTGGCTTAAATTTTAGCCAATTTTACAACTTGAGTTTTAGAGCATTTATATAGTACTTCGATTTTAGAACATTGGCATCGCTGCAGAAAGTTATCTGTGCCTGTTTACCTTAAATCTCCATTGTTACCCCCCCAGTGACTACTTATCTTTCTTTCTCTATACTTTTCTAGATGTTTCATATAAACAGAATCCCACACTATGTATTCTTTCTTCTTCTATCACTTAAATTTTTTTTTTTTTTTTTAAAGAGAGGATTGATTCTTGTATGTCTTTTGGGATTTTCTGTCTAATTGTTCAAATAGTTGGAAAAAAACTTTGAAATCTTCAAGTAAAATGGTGAATTATCTGTTTTCTTTCAAGTGTCAATTTTTGTTTCCTATGCTTTGGGACTCTGTTGATACACACACACACACACACACACACACACACCACACACTACTCATTATTAATCTTCCTTTTCATTGTTATAAAATCTTTTTGTCTCCAATAATATTCCTGGGTTTTGTTTTTGTTTGTTTGTTTGTTTTTGGTACTGGGGATGGAACCCAGAGCTGCTTTACTGCTGAGCTACATCCCTCACTGTTTTTACTTAAGGCTGGTTATCACTAAGTTGTTTAGGGCCTCACGAAGTTGCTGAGTCTGGCCTTGAACTTGGAATCCTCGGAATCCTTCTGCCTCAGCCTCCCAAGCTGCTGGGATTACTGGTGTCCACCACCACGCTAGGCTGTATTCCTGTTTTGAAGTCTGGTTTGTCTCATGTTAATGTAGACTTTCCATTTTTATTACAGTTACTGTTTGCATTGTTTATCTTTTTCTGTCCTTTTACTTTTAGCCTGTTTTTTTTTTGGGGGGGGACCAGCATCTAAATTACTTAGGGCTTCGCTAAATTGCTGAGGCTGGGTACTTGCCTCAGCCCCCCAAGTTGTTGGGATTATAGGTGTGTGCCTCTGCGCCCAACCCATTATTTTTTCATGAATTTTTTCTGTCCCTTTCTCCCTTACTTTCTGGAATTCACATTACTTCAGAGATTGAACCCAGGGGTACTTAACCACTGAGCCACATTCCTAGCCTTTTTTATATTTTATTTCAAGACAGGGTCTCACTAAGTTTCTTAAGGCCTTGCTAAGTTACTGAGGCTGGCTTTAAACTTGGGATCCTCATGCTCAGCCTCCTTAGTCATTGGGATTACAGGCGTGAGCCTCCATGTTTGGCTGGAATTCTTATTACATTTTTTCTTACTATTTCTTTTTTTTTTTTCCTTTTAAATTAGAGAGAGGGACAGTGAGAGAGAGAAATATTATCAACACTATTTAGTCTTTCATGTGGCTTTTGTTGCTTCAGTACTTCGCTGTGTACATGGTGCTGGGTTGAAACCCGCATCCTCGCGCATGCCAGGCAAGCGTATAACTGCCGAGCCACTGCTCCAGCCCCTCTCATTACTTTTTTGTTTTGTTTTGTTTTAAAGAGAAAGGGACAGTGAGAGAAAGAGAATCAGTTTTATTCATTTTTTCATGTGGCTTTCGTTGCTTTGAGATTTTGTTGTGTATGTGGTGCTGGGGTTTGAACTCATGTCCTTGCGCATGCCAGGCAAGCGCTATAACCATTGAGCCACTGCTCCAGCCCCCTCTCATTACTTTTTTTTTATTTTTAAAGAAAGAGGAGACAGTGAGAGAGAGAGAGGCAAATTTTATTTAGTTTTTCATGTGACTTACATTCCTTAAGCACTTTGTTGTGTACCTGGTGCTGGTGTTCGAACTCACATACTTGCGCATGCCAGGCAAGTGCTGTAACTGTTGAGCCACTGCTCCAGCCCCCCCACATTACTTTTCATGGTGAAATACTTTACATTGTCCCACAAGTGTGGAAGGCTTTGTTTTTCATAGTTTTCTCTCTGCCTTGGATTAGATAATTTTCTCCCTCTTCCTTTCTCTCCTCCCTCTGTTGTTCGCTTACACACTCCCTCTTTCTCTCCCCCCCACATACATATACAAAATATATATACGTATGTACGTATCTATATTCTAGTTCACTTACTCTCCCCCATGTTAAATCTGCTGTTTAGCCCCTCTAATGTATGTTTAATTTCAGTTTTTTTCAACTTTGAAGCTTACAGTTGGTTCTTAATTTTAGTTTGTTACTCTCTTAATATTCTTTATTTTTTGTTTGCTAAGTATTAGCATGTTTTTCTTTAAATATATATGTACATATATATATATATATACACACACACATATGTTTATATGTAAGTATACATATACATTTATTTATTTATTGGTACCAGGGATTAAACCCAGGGGCACTTAATCACTGAGCCACATCCTTAGCCATTTATTATTTTTCATTTTGAGACAGGATCTCACTAAGTTGCCAAGACTGGCTTTGAACTTGTGATCCTCCTGCCAGGCTACTGTGCTCAGCTTGACTTTTGTTTTTTATTTTGTATAATTTGTTGCCGAGTTTATGGAGAATGTATTCAGAGTTGTATTTAGTGCCCAAATCTCTCTCTACTTTGGCTTTGACTTTGACTTTCTTACCAGGCTCTCTTGTTTTCTGTGCATATGTATAATTTAGCAGTCACCCAGGAATATATAAAGAACTTATTTCAGCCTTTCCATTTTCTGTTATTTCCTGGATCTCCATATACATGCACATCTTAAACTAGACCTGTAGCCTGGGACCATTAGAGCAGTTAATTGTCATGTTATTCCTTCACCTTTAAAGCTATAGTTTTGACTCAACCTTTCTAGGGGTTAGGATAGAGATGGGGGTTGCCCCATCAAGCAGTGTGTAGGCTTCCATCTTTCTTTCTAGAAGCTTTATTTTTCAGAAATGAATACTTCTCAATTTATTATTTGCCTTTGGCCAATTTTAATGCCCTAATTTTTTGTTTTGTTTTGTTTTGTATTGGGGATTGAACCCTTGGGTGCTCTATCACTGAGCTTTATTCTCAATCATTTTGTTTTTTATTTTGAGGCAGGGTTTCACTAAGCTGCCTAAGCTGATCTTGAACTTGTGATACTCCTACCTCAGCCTCCCAAGTAGCTGAGATTACAGGCATGCACCACTGCACCCAGCTATTTTGTCCAGTTTCATAGTTGTTTTCTTCATAGAGGAGTTTTGTGACCTTTCATGTCACTGTTAACAGAAATGTCAAAGTTCTGATATTTTGAACTATTAAATGAAGTTGTATATAAACTGGAGTCAAACATACTGTATGCATTCTTCAGTGTCCTCTGTTCAGCATCATGTTGATGTGTGATGCTTAAGTTCAGTTGTCTATTGTAATATGTAATTCCATTATAAGGAATGTGTCATAACTTACTTTACTAACTGTAAGTGTTGATTTAAGTTTTTTGAAATTAAAATAATATGCTCTAGGGGCTGGAGTGGTGGCTCAGCGGTTCCAGTACTCGCCTGGCATGCACAAGGATGTGGGTTCGAACCCCAGCACCACGTACACAACGAAGTGTCGGATCAACGAAAGCCACATGAAAAACTAAATAAAATTGATTCTCTCTTTGTCTTTCTCACTACTCCTCTTTCTTAAAAAAAAAAAAAATAATATGTTCTAAACGTTCATGAATGTGTCTCCTTTTGTACACGTGCAAGTCTTTTTAGGTATACTAATTCTAAGGATATGGAAATTTCAAACTTTCTGGATCATTAATAGCTACCAGCTTTCCAAAATGGTTTTACCAGTTTATATTTATACACTCAATTGGATGACAGAATACCTGGCCCATATCCTTGACAACGCTTGCTGGTGTGTTTTTAAATTTCACTTCCTTATCTAGTAATAAACCCATAGCCCACATACGTTAGGCAAGAGCTCTCCCTACCTCTAAAGTGAGTTCCCATACTTCATTCTGTTAATGGTTGTCTTTTTTATCCTTAGAAAGTATTTACATTCTAATTAATCATTTGCAGTTGAATTGCAGATATCACTCCCAGTTTATGGTTATTGTCACCTGAAGCTGTGTTTTGATAAGTAAAAGTTCTAATGATTTTCATAGTTTCCTTTATCTCAGTGGTTTTTTTTTTTAGAAGAGGGACAGAGAGAGAAGCAATTTTTATTTATTTTTTCATGTGACTTTCCTTGCTCTCACACTTAGTTGTGTAAGCTCCATAACCGCTGAGCCACCACTCCAGCCCCTTATATTGCCTTTTGAAAGTTTCATCACTTGGACTTTTTAATTTGTTTTATTTATTTATTTAATTTTTTTTGTGGTACTAGGGATTAAATCCAGGGCTTCGTGCATGCTAGGCAGGCACTCTACATCGAGGTTTATCTCCAGCTTTGGCTTTCAATTTTAGTTTTTAACTGAGATTTATTTTTTTTTATAGTATTGGACGTACTAAGGTCCAACTTCACTTTTTTTTCATATGGTCCACAAATTTTCCAGTACTGTTTTTTTCCCCTCTCCCTCCCTCACGCGCGCGCGCGCTCTCTCTGTGTGTATATATATATATATATATATATATTTTTTTTTTTTTTTAAGAGAGGGACAGTGAGAATCAATTTTTTAATTTCAGTTTTTCATATGGCTTTTGTTGCTCTGACACTTTGTTTCATACATGATGCTGGGATTTGAACTCGTGTCGTTGAGCATACCAGGCGAGTGCTATAACCACTAAGCAACCAGTCCAGTTCCTATATATATATATATTTTTTTTTTTTTTTTGTATTGTTTTGTTTTTGTTTTTTTGTTTTGGTACTAGAGACTGAACCCTGGGGCACTTAATTCCTGAGCCACATCCCCAGCCTTTTTTCTATTTTGAGACAGGGTCTCACTAAATTGCTCATTTATATGCTAAGGTTGGCTTTGAACTTGGAATCCTTTGCCTCAGCCTCCCAAATCACTGGGATTACAGGCTTGTTCCACCACACCCAGCTTCTTTTTTAATTTTGAGACATGGTCCAAATTGCTGAGACTGGCCTCCATTTTTTATCATCCTGCCTCAGCCTCTTAAATAGCTGGGATTATAGGCTTGCACCACTTGCCCAGCTTATATATCATCTCCATATACATTTTTATATTTTTGTAATTTTGTATGTTTTAGGTCTAGTAACCTTACTGTGTCATTGTTCTTTATGGATGCTTTGGTTCTTCTTTTTGTAGTTTTAAGGATTGAAACTAAGAGCACTTTACCACTGAAGTATATTCCCAGCCCTTTTTATTTTTTATTTTAAGGTAGTTTCACGTTTTCAAGGTTGGCCTCAAACTTAGCATCCTCCTGCCTTAGCCTGGGATGATAGTTCAGTGGTAGACTACTTGCCTTGCAATCTCATTGCCTTGAGTTCAGTTCCAAGCACTACAAAAAAAAAAATAAATAAATTTTTTTCATTAATTCATTAGCTGCATTTCCTTTTTTAATTTACACAAATAATTCATAAATGAATTATTGCTATAAAATTTCAGATATATAGTAAAAACTCCCAAATTCTGTAGACCAGCCCCTGTTCAGTACCTTATTCAGAGGTAAGCACTCTCATCCATTTACTTTGTGTCTTTCCAGACACTTTATGTAATTTAATATATGTATCTCTAGATTGTATAGTTGTTATTTACACTTCTTTGTTAATGCTTTTAAAAAGTAACTTAGTTCTTGATTTCTTGGAAATTTCTATTCATAGGTCTCTTATACTTATTAGAATTCTTCTCTTCCATAGGTGATGCTGGAAGCAGAACTCCGAAAGATCAAAAGGTGAGTTGGGATAGGTGAGGGAAGATTGAGAGATAAGACTTTAAAAATGGGTGAAACTGGGCTGGAGTGATGGCTCAGCGGTTACGGCGCTTGCCCAGCATGTGTGAGTACACAGGTTCAAACCCCAGCACCCACATACACAACTAAGTATCAGAGCAATTAAAGCCATGTGAAAAACTCAATAAATATTGATTCTCTCTGTCTGTCATTCACGCTGTCTCTCTTTCTTACTATCCTCTCTTTAAAAAAAGATGAAACTGGACCTGGGCCTAGAGCCATGGTTTAGTGGTTGTGGTATTTGCTTTGCATGCTCAAGAACCCAGGTTCAAACCTCAGCACCAAATACACAACTAAGTGTCAGAGAAATGAAGGCCACATGATAAAATGAATAAAATTGATTCCCTCTCTCCCTCCCCCCTTTACTCTCTCCCTCGTTTTTTTGTTTTTTTTTAAAGGTGAAACTGGGCTGGGTGTGTAGCTCGTTGGTGGAGTACTTGCCTTGCATACTCAGGGCCCTGGGTTTAGTACCCAGCAGTACAAAAGAAAATGGTTGAAACTTTTGGCCTATGCAGTCAATTTAGATATCAGCATACTCACCTTGTAATCTGCTATGTGGGCTATAATCATCTAATAGATACCGTAAGAATGGAAAGGGAGGTTACCAAGAAATGTCATGCATTGAGTGCTTTATGAAAGTAAAATTGAGCAGGGTTTTGCTAGGAGAGATTTTTTTTTTTTTCAGGGCTGAGGACTGAACTCAGGGCCTTGCACATGTTAGGCAAGTGCTCTGCCATTGAGCTAAGTCCCCAACCCCTTGCTAGGAGAGATTAATCAAGAAAAACTTTCTAAAGCTTTTTACATTTGTTAGAAAAGGGCAGTTTTTGCCTGATGTAACTATGAGCTTCCAAATATAACTCGTTTCATTTTGTTTTTTGGTTCTTATGGCTTTTTTTTTTTTTTTTAAGAGAGGGACAGAGAGAGAATCAGTTTTTTTTTATTAAGAAATTTATTTGTGTGCTGGAGCGGTGGCTCAGCGGTTTCGGCGCTTGCCTGGCAAGCACGAGGACCCGGGTTCAAACCCCAGCACCACGTACACAACTAAGTGTTGGAGCAACTAAGGCCGTGTGAAAAATTAAATAAAGTTATTTCTCTCTTTCTCTGTCTCTCTCACTATCCCTCTTTCTTTAAAAAAAAAAAAGAAATTTGTTGAACAATCAAACATGCTTCTAACAAAAATATATATATATAAGTTCAGAATCAATTTTTTTATTTAGTTTTTCATGTGGCTTTCATTGCTCCGACACGTAGTTGTGTATGTGGTGCTGAGTTATGATCCTGCATCCTAGTGCATGCCAGGCAAGCACCATTACCACTGAGCCACCACTCTAGCTCCTCATTTTGTTTTATGAAAGACAAGTTATTTCTTACTCTCTTTTTTCAGTGCTGGATCTTGAACCCAGGACCAGGCAAGCACTCAGCCGCTGAGCTACACCCTCAGCTCTCTCACTCTCTCAAGCTATTTCTTTCTTTCTTTTTTTTTTTTTTTAAGAGACAGAGACGGTGAGAGAGAGAGGAGAAACAATTTTTATTTAGTTTTTCATGTGACCTTCCTTGATTTGAGACTTCGTTGTGTGCGTGGTCCTAGGGTTTGAACTCGCGTACTGGCGCATGCTAGGCAAGTGCCATAACCGCTGAGCCACTGCTCCAGCCCCCTTTCTTTCTTTCTTTCTTTCTTTTTTTTTTTAAGATGGATAGAAAGGGAGAGAGACAGTGAAAGAGAGAATTAACTTTATTTTTTCATCTGGTTTTTTGTTTCTCCAACACTTAGTTATATGTTTTGCTGGGGTCGTTGCACATGCCAGGCTAGCGTTTTAACTGCTGAGCCCCTCAAGCTATTTCTAACCTCATCTGCTTCCCTACAGCTCCGTGAGGCTATGGCTGCCTTGAGAAAATCAGCTCAGGATGTCCAGAAGTTCATGGATGCTGTCAATAAGAAGAGCAGTTCCCAGGATTTACATAAAGGTTAGGTCAGGGAATACCTAGGTACAGGTGGGAGGTTGAATTCTTACAAAAATTTCTTGGATAACCAGCTTTGCTTTGTTTCAAAATCCTGTTCAACTTCTGTGGTTTGTTTTGTTTTGTTTTGTTTAAAGAGAGGGGTGGCTCGGTGGGTATGGCACTTGGCCAACAAGCGCAAGTACACAGGTTCAAACCCCAGCACCCACATACGCAAATAAGTGTCAGAGCAACAAAAGCCATGTGAAAAACTCACTAAAAATTGATTCTCTCTGTCTCTCCCTCTCTCACTGTCCTTCTCTCTTTAAAAAAAGAGAGAGAGAGAGTGAGAGAGGGACAGTGAGAGAGAGAAAGAATCAATTTTATTTAGTTTTTCACATGGCTTTTGTTGCTCTGAGACTTCATTGTGTACGTGGTGCTGGGATTCAAACTCATATACTTGCGCATGCCAGGCAAGCATCATAACCGCCAAGCCACAGCTCCAGCCCTGTGGGTTTCTTTTTAACACTACAGACTGACTATCCATGATCAATATAAGATTATTTGTGATTTGTTTCACTTGTCTGTTGATTGTGACATCAGGCTCATTCTCCTTCTAAGTTATCAAATCCCAGTAACCCTGATGCTAAAAGTTTCCAGTATGTGATGTTTTTATCTTAATATTTTTTTTTAAGAGAGAGGGCTAATAAGAGAGAAAGAGAGCAAGTCAGTTTTATTTAGTTTTTCATGTGGCTTTCATTACTCTGACACTTCATTGTGTACGTGGTGGTGGGATTTGAATCTGTGTTCTTGCACATGCCAGGCAAGTGCTGTAGCTTCTGAGCTACCACTCTATCCCCTATCTTAATAAGTGTTTAGCAGCCTAAATTTAGTACTTCTTCCAGGTAGAGATCAGAGAGAAAAGTAACTCAAACTATCCTAAAATATTCTGAGGCAAGCTTTGTAGAATGGGAAAACATTATATTGGATTTGAGTTGTAATTACTGTTGTTGTTTATAAGAAGTTGGAAACAGAGGGTTAAAGTTACATGTCCTTGAATTACATTGCAAACTTCAGGTATCCAAGTTTTTTTTGTTAGCATGAACAGATATTTAAGTCATCTCTTTCTCTCTTTGGCCAAGTGGAAAGCAAAGGTGGCTAAAGTTCACCCACATGTGGTGGCACACACCTATAGTTTCAGTTACTGAGAAAGCTGAGGCAGGAGGACCACAAGTTAAAGGCCATTCTAGACAATTTAACAAGACCTTGTCTCAAAATAATACTAGGGGCTCAGGTTTTAGCACTGTGGTAGAGCACTTTAGCTGGCATACATGAAGTCCTGAATGACTCTCTAGCACTGATTTAAAAAAAAAAAAAGTGGCTGGAGTGGTGGTTCATCGGTTACAGCACTTGCCTGGCATGCACAAGTATGCAAGTTCAAACCCCAGCACCACGTACACAACGAAGTCTCAGAGCAACGAAGGCCATATGAAGAAAACTAAATAAAATTGATTCTCTCTTTCTCTGTCTCTCTTGCTATCCCTCTTTCTTTAAAAAAATAAAAATAAATAGTGTTTAAGGATCAAAGATTACCTCATTACTGCCTTCTTTACCTTTATGTTTTTTTCCAACCTGTGGCATAACTGTCTAGAACAGCTTTGCTTTCCTCCATAGGAACCTTGAGTCAGATGTCTGGAGAACTGAGCAAAGATGGTGACCTGGTAGTCAGCATGCGAATTCTTGGCAAGAAGAGAACTAAGACATGGCATAAAGGCACCCTTATCGCCATACAGACAGTCGGTATGTTCAAGCTAGAGAAAGCACTAATGAAAGGCAGTCTGTAGGTCTACTACAGGTTTCTTTTCCTTCACAGCCTTTGCTGTTGTCTTTCACATGGCAAGTAGGGCTTATGTAGACACTGACAGTTTTTTTATAATTTTGTTCCTTTTATTCAGGACCAGGGAAGAAATACAAGGTGAAATTTGACAACAAAGGAAAGAGTCTACTGTCGGGGAACCATATTGCTTATGATTACCACCCTCCTGCTGACAAGCTATATGTGGGCAGTCGAGTGGTGGCCAAATACAAAGATGGGAATCAGGTCTGGCTCTATGCTGGCATTGTAGCTGAGACACCAAACGTCAAAAACAAGCTCAGGTACCTGGATGGGCGATTGTAAGAGGGATAAAGGCTGGGAGCATAATGCCTGCCCTGTTGGTGCCATAGTTCAGTTTTCACAGTTGGTTTTATGTTCTTAGTCCCCAGAGGCCAGAAACCCTCTTTCTCTTTGCCACAGAGATCGTATGGGTGGTTCTTTCTCCATCCTCTCCCCTTTCCATTTTCTTAAGGGGAAAAATAGAATAGTCAAGATTGATTAATAAGCTAAGTATGATGAGTCACGCCTATAATCTCAGCTACTTGGGAGGCGGGAGCAGAGGATCTCAAGTTCAGGGTAAGCCTAGGCAACTTAATGAGACCCTTTCTCAAGACAGAAATGACCATGATTGTAGCTTACTAGTAGAGTGGTTGTTTAGCATGTGCAAAAGCCTGAGTTCAGCCCCCAGTGCCACAAAAAATAAATTTTTTTTTTGATTAGTTGATTAAGGGGAATAGGAAATTCACATAGAAGGAAGTAATGGAGTCTAAATGGTTGACTATATAGGAATATGCCAGAGGAAAAAGAAACTGATTTTTGAAAAAGGACTATGTTGGGTAGATTAAGGGAAAATTCTGAATTTTGGGGGTGGGAAGAAAAAGTAGAATGGAATTTCTTTCCTTAAGTGTCTTGTTATGATCCAGAGATGACCTATGATAAAATAGTGTTTGTAGGTCATGTTAAATATCATAACCCTCCCATCTTTCTGTTATCACTCTTCCCTTACAGGTTTCTCATTTTCTTTGATGATGGCTATGCTTCCTATGTCACACAGTCAGAACTGTATCCCATTTGCCGGCCACGTAAGTGTCCCTCCATTCTTCCTTAACTATATCGATTTCTTTAACTTGTATTTCTTAAGATGCCTGGTTGGAAAGCGTTATGGTTTTGGGTCTCCAGTATTGAAAAACATACATTTGGTTGATGGATAATACAGTTTAGATTTCATTTCTGAGTGACCAATAGTTGAAAAGATGTTCTTTCCTAGTCTCACATTTAACTTAACATATGTATAAACAAAGGCTATATTAGATAGAACTTCAGTTTTCTCTGTAGTTGTTGCTTTGTCTTGGGGACAGACTCCTAAAGAAATGACTATTTTTAACTGTAGAGTAATCAAATAACACTACTGAATTTCTACATAATATGGTAGTAAAACATGTTTGAGAGTCCCTTAAAAATTTAATACAGGAAGCTGGGTGTGGTGGCACATGCCTATAATCCCAGTGCCTCGGGTGTCTGAGGCAGGAGGATCATAAGCTCAAGGCCAGCCTCAGCAATTTAGCAAAACCCAGTCTCAAAATGAAAAATAAAAAGGACTGGGGATATTGCTCAGTGGTTAAGTGCCTGTGGATTAAATCCCCAGTACCCCTCCAAAAAATAATTAATTAATAAGCACAGTGGAATTTTATTCAGCCTTAAAGAAAAATGAAGCTGAGTGTGATGGCACATGTAATCCCAGCAACTTGAGAGGCTGAGGCAAGAGGATTGCAAGTTCGAGACTAGCTTTGAGAAATTAGCAAGACCCTGACTCAAAAAATAAAAAGGGCTTGGGATATAGCTGAGAGGTAGAACACTGGCTTCAGTCCCCAGTACAAAAAAAAATTCAGTGACTGAGATGGAAATTTTTTTTTTTTTTAAGAGAGAGGGACAGTGAGAGAGAGAGAATCAATTTTGTTTACGTTTTCATGTGGCTTTTGCTGCTCAGAGACCTCATTGTGTACATGGTGCTGGGGTTTGAACTTGCGTATTCGCACGCATGCCAGACATTTGCTGCAACTGCTAAGCCACCACCAAGAGATGAAAATTTTTAATTTCATGATATCACCTGATTTTTGTTTTATTTACCACTAGATTTCTGTTAACAAGTTAGGTTGAATTTTCTTAAGGAGAAATGTCCATTTGTATGAAATAAGTGAACCATCTATATTTGTTTACTAATTTAATATTCACTTGATTTGTGTGCATTTATGTATTAGGTTCAGTATTTAGGTGGTCTTGGTTTTTGCTTCCCTTGAGGTTATGATTTCTTTATTTTTTTTCTCTTTCTCTCTCAACTTGAAAAATACCAAGTGTCTCCTTGTCACCCTTTTTCCCCTATCAAGACATGTCCTACCTACCCTCTCTCAGCTATACTTCTTCCTTGGGACAGTGAAAAAGACTTGGGAGGACATAGAAGACATCTCCTGCCGAGACTTCATAGAAGAGTATATCACTGCCTACCCCAACCGACCCATGGTGCTGCTCAAGAGCGGCCAGCTTATCAAGACTGAGTGGGAAGGCACATGGTGGAAGTCCCGAGTTGAGGAAGTGGATGGCAGCCTAGTCAGGATCCTCTTCCTGGTACTGTTTTCCTAGAATTGGAGGCAGGTTCAGGGTGGCATTGGGAGAGAGGGACATAAGAGGCATTAATAAGCTGGGGTTATAGCTTAGTGATAGAGTGAATGCCTAGCATGCTTAAGTCTTTGGGTTTAATCCTCAGGAACACACACACAAGGGAAAAAAGACAATAATAAGAATGATTTCATACCTATTCATCAGTTTCCTCTTTCTTTTTTTTTTTTTTTAAAGAGAGAATCTTTTTTTTTTTTTTTTTTTTTTTTTTTTTTTTTTTTTTTTTTTTTTTTTTTTTTTTAGTTTTTCACGTGGCTTTCGTTGCTCCAAGATTTCATTGTGTACGTGAGTGCTGGGGTTTGAACTCGCGTAGTCGCACATGCCAGGCGAACACCACAACCACTGAGCCACTGCTCCAGCCCCAGTTTCCTCTTCTTGTCTTCCTATCTTTGCTTTCTCTTTTTATTCTATTTTTTTTGTTCTTCTAAAGGTAGTTGTTAAAAATAAATTCCTTGAGTTTGAACATGACACTAATCTATGGTTTTGACATTTCATTCACTCTCTCTGAAGGCATTCATATTGTGTGTAGGTACAAAAAAGGCAACCAGTTCCATTTTTTCAGGGTTAGGGTTTTGCTACAGTAAGTAGTGGAACAAAGACTACTCAAGATATTGGAGGTGTTGGTGATCTTTCAAAGCTCAGTTTAACTTAGACCTTTTGTACCCTTCCTCCAGTCCTCTTTTCCCTTCTTGCCCATCTTCCTAGGATTAATATTATTTGTATTATCTCCACCCTTTTATCCTAAGGCTTTGTGATCTTCATCATAATTTTTATACTCAGTGTAGATATATCTGTCTCTCATGTAAATTTTTTTGGGGGATGGTATCTTGCTATATTGCCCAGACTAGTCTTGAACTCTTGGATTCAAGTGATCCTCCCAAGTGGCTGGGACTTCAGGCACTCATGCCAGTGTTCTGTAATTTCTTAAAACATGGAGTTTGTAGTTTTCTTTATGTTCCTGATACCTGTCATGGAGCCTGGCACATAAATTTATTGAATGGATAAGGAGATCAAGGCTTATCAGGGAGATTTCCCAGGGGTGGCACAGGAAAGATTTTAACCTTTAATCTGTTTTACCCTGCTCTCCTTTCCTGCCTGTCCCTAGGATGACAAAAGATGTGAGTGGATCTATCGAGGCTCTACACGGTTGGAGCCCATGTTTAGCATGAAGACATCTTCAGCCTCTGCACTGGAGAAGAAGCAAGGGGGACAGCTTAGGACACGTCCAAATATGGGTATGTCCTAAAGAAACCTGAGAGAGGAGAGAAAGGGTAGATCATATACAATAGCTATTCTTTGTTTACCAGGGTGACACTACTGACTCATTGGAAACAGGATGTGTACGCTGAATTATTTCCAAAAGTGTTGATGGATTTTTGGTTTTGTCTACATTGCCGTGGCCCTGATTTGTTCTAAATAGCCACATAAAAATGTGGAACCACTGGCTTAGGTCAGGTCGTGGTGATAGTTACCTCCATTATCCATGTGAAAATTGTCTGGTTTCAGTGGTATCCATGATCAAAAAAAATTTTTTTCAAACCCAGACTGTTTTTCATTTTTTCTTTATGATCTTTTCATATTTTGTTTGATTTTTTTCCTATATTAGTTGATCGAAGATTGCATTTTTCAAAATATTTACAAAAATATTCAAAAGTGTAACATATTAAAATTAATAGAGTGAACTGTCTGAAGCAGGAAGATTATCTTATTATTTAAATCAAAAACTGCAGATTAGGGCTGGAGCAGAGGTTCAGCCATTACAGCATTTGCCTGGCTTGCGGAAACACCAGGATTCAAACCCCAGCACCACATGCAGAACTGAATGTCAGAAAAACAAAAGCCAGATGAAAACATAAATAAAGTTGATTCTCTCCCCTCATCACTCTCTTAATTAAAAATGAAACAAAACCAAAAGAACCCTGCAGATGAGCCAGATGTGGTGGTACACAGCAGGAGGAGCGTAAGTTCAAAGCCAGCCTCAGTAACTTAGCTAGGTCCTAAGCAACTTAAGAAAACCTGGTCTCAAAATAAAATGTAAATAAGGTTGGGGATGTGCCTCAATGTTAAGTTCACCTGGGTTCAATCCCCTGTACCAAGAAAAAAAAATCTTCAGATGTTAGATTCCCCCTCATAAATAATAGGAACTAATGATGATCTTAGCATTTACCCCCAAAATTTTTTTTTTTTGCACCTGAGTGTTTAACCACTGAGTCACATCCCCTAGCCCTTTTATTTATTTATTTATTTTTTTAACTTCTTATTTTGAGACAAGATCTTGCTATATTAACTTGGGGCCTCAGTCAAATTGCTGGGACTGGCCTTGAACTTGTAATCCTCCTGCCTCAGCTTCCTGATTTCTGGAAATACAGGTATGCGTCACCGTGCCTGGCTCAGAATCTTTCCATTATTGCTTTTCTGTATTGTATAAATTGATTTTCAAGCATATGAATGAATGTAGCTGACACAGCTGTCATCTCAGAGGTGATTTTCCTTTTTCCTCTAGGCGCTGTGAGGAGCAAAGGCCCTGTTGTCCAGTACACACAGGATCTGACCAGTACTGGAACCCAGTTCAAACCAATGGAGCTCTCACAGCCTACAGCTCCACCTGCTCCCCCTGCTCCCCCTGCTCCACCTGTTCCACCTCTGTCCCCTCAAGCAGGTGACAATGAGTGAGTGCTATTTGTTCTTTTTTCTTCAGTTTCTTTCTTATTTTCTGCATCCCTTACTATACAATCTCTTTTCAAATCTCCTAGAAGCTTGGAAAGCCAGCTTGCTCAGTCACGGAAGCAGGTAGCCAAAAAGAGCACATCCTTCCGTCCAGGATCTGTGGGCTCTGGTCATTCCTCCCCTACGTCTCCTGCACTCAGTGAAAGTGCCCCTGGTGGGAAACCTGGGATCAATCAGACTTACAGGTGAGAAAAATCTCTGCTCTTTATGGGCACAATGGTGGTAGCATGAGCTGAGTGCTGCCAGTTACTGTGCAGGGAAAGCACCTTAGGTCTAAGGGACTAGAGTTTAAGTTTATGAAGGTAAAAAGCTCGAACTTACAAAGGAAACTAACCTTAGAAGTTTCTGAGAAACAAAAAGCAAAAATAATTGAATTAGAAACTAGATGTCTAGGGGCTGGAGCAGTGGCTCAGCAGTTACTGTGCTTGCCTGGAATGTGTGAAGATGCAGGTTCAGACCTCCAGCACCATGTACACAACGAAGTGGAGCAATGAAAGATACATGAAAAACTAAATAAAATTGATTCTCTCTTTCCCTCTCTCACTATCCCTCTCTTTAAAAAAGAAAGTAGATGTCTAGAAATACAGTAACACCAGAAAGTCTTTTGCCAAAACTTCTCATTGAACCCAGTGTCATTACTACAACAGAAAGGAGACACCACCTCTTTCCTTGAGTCCAAGGAGTTTGTAAAAATATTTATAGGGCACATGGTAGAAAAAAGACTGGACTCTTAATTTCATAATTCTGATTCACAGGAAAGTACATTTGAGTAAAAAGGAACACGATTGAAATAGTGATGTTATCAGTTATTGAAGAGTAACTAGAAATTGTCATTGACCAGATTTGGTACAGCAAGGAAATATGTGACTTTCTTGTATCATCTGTAGCTTCACGAACACAGCTCTTCAAAAGATGAGAGAAATGGCTTAGATAGTTGGAGGAGTAATTGTACATCAGGGAGGTCCTGTTCCTGTCTGATCTGATCTCTTGCATCTCATTTGCAGATCACCATTAGGCTCAACAGCCTCTGCCCCAGCACCTTCAGCCCCTTCAGCCACTTCAGCCACTTCAGCCCCTTCAGCCCCTTCAGCCCCTTCAGCCCCTTCAGGCCCTTCAGCACCTTCAACCCCTTCAGCCCCTTCAGCCCCTTCAGCCCCTTCAGGCCCTTCAGGCCCTCCAGGCCCTCCAGGCCCTCCAGGCCCTCCAGCGCCTCCAGCGCCTCCAGCGCCTCCAGCCCTTCCAGCCCTACCAGCCCTTCCAGCCCCTCCAGCTTTCCATGGCATGCTGGAGCGGGCCCCAGCAGAGCCCTCCTACCGTGCCCCCATGGAGAAGCTTTTCTACTTACCTCATGTTTGCAGCTATACTTGTTTGTCTCGGATCAGACCTATGAGGAATGAGCAGTACCGGGGGAAGAATCCTCTGTTAGTCCCTCTGCTATATGACTTCCGGCGGATGACAGCTCGTCGTCGAGTTAACCGCAAGATGGGTTTTCATGTTATTTATAAGACGCCTTGTGGCCTCTGCCTTCGGACAATGCAGGAGATCGAACGATACCTTTTTGAGACTGGATGTGACTTTCTCTTCCTGGAGATGTTCTGTTTGGATCCATATGTTCTTGTGGACCGAAAGTTTCAGCCCTATAAGCCTTTTTACTATATTTTGGACATCACTTATGGAAAGGAAGACGTTCCCCTCTCCTGTGTCAATGAGATTGACACAACTCCCCCACCTCAGGTGGCCTATAGCAAAGAACGTATCCCAGGCAAGGGTGTTTTCATTAATACAGGCCCTGAATTTCTGGTTGGCTGTGACTGCAAGGATGGGTGTCGGGACAAGTAAGTTGGGTAGGGGGTGGGGAATTGCAGCCCCTGGTTCCAACTCCCTTTTCATGTCTTCCTTTGCGTTATACCTACACAGCTTTCTTTGTCTCCTTTACCTCTTTCTCAGTTGCAATTCCTGCTATAAGGCCCTCATGAAATCTGATGTGACCTCACTGAGTAACTCTGAGTTTGTGTCTTATGTTTCTTTGTCTCATCCTCCCCTCTTTTATTCCACTTTCCTTCATCACACTTTAAGTAGTTCCTTTGTTTCCTTCTTTTGCTCATCTTTTTCTCACAGTCTTACTCGTGCTTCTTTCGTTTTTCATTTGCATGTATGAAAGAAAAAAAAAGAAATCTGACTACTTTGTCCTCATACTTTGCCTCTAAAGGAAGTCTCATAGCTCTATCTATTGTGCCTTTCTATGTTATATAGGTCCAAGTGTGCCTGTCATCAGCTAACTATCCAGGCTACAGCCTGCACCCCTGGGGGCCAAATCAACCCTAACTCTGGCTATCAGTACAAGAGACTAGAAGAATGTCTGCCCACAGGGTAAGTACTGAGGATGGTGAGACACCTCAGAGCTTGAGAAGACTACTCGTCAGAAATCTAAAACAGGGGCGGGAGTGATGGTGGCTCAGTGGTTACAACGCTTGCCTGGCATGCACAAGGACACAGGTTTGAACCCGGTATCATGTATACAATGAAGTATCAGAGCAACTGAAAGCCACATGAAAAACTAAATAAAATTCTCTGTAATTCTTATCTCCATCTATACTCCCCCTGCACTGCCCTTCTCTCTTTTAAAAAAATAAAGAGGGGGCTGGAGTGGTGGCTCAGCGGTTACGGCGCTTGCCTGGCAAGCGCAAGTACTCGAGTTCAAACCCCAGCACCAGGTACACAATGAAGTCTCAGCAATGAAAGCCATGTGAAAAACTAAATAAAAATTGATTCTCTCTGTCTCTCTCTCTCTCTCACTGTCCCCTCTTTCTTTAAAAAAAAAAAATAAATATAAAAAAGAAAGAAAAATAAATCTAAAACATAGTGGGGCATGGAGGTGCATACCTATAATCCTGGCATCTTGGGAGGCTGAGGAAGCAGCATCGTAAATTCAAAGCCAGCCTCAGCAACTTAACAAGGCTCTAAGCAACTTAGTGAGACCCTTTCTCAAAATAAAAAGAAAATGGCTGGGATGTGACTCAGTGGTTAAGTGCTCCTGGGTTCAATCCCCAGTACCAAACGGGGGGAGGGGGATCTAAAACTTGGAACCAAAAATAGAACACCAAAACAGGCATTTCATTAATCAAATCTTAAAACCTAAATTCCCAACATGTGTTTTTTGGGCTTTTCTCAAAATGAAGACAGAACAGTTGGATAATATCTAATAAATTTCTGTTGCAGAAAAGATGACCTTTCATAGCCATATGATTGTGATTTACTCTAGTAAGTTAAATGTGTTTGGAGGGGAAATAGACAGGGACCTGATTACATAAGGCTTTGTAACCTAGAATGAAAAGTTAGAATCAAATTCATGGTGTGGTAGGAATCTGTTAGAGGATTTTAAGCAGGTAAGTGATATATAATCTGCCTTTTAAAGAATATTCTGTCTTCTCTGTGGAATAAAGGTCTTAGGCAGCAAAAGCACAACAGACTATTAGTGAAGAAATAATTTTAGGAGTGTAGAAAAGAGGCAGTAGTAACTAGGGCCTGTACTACAATTGAGGTGGCAATAGAAATAAAAGAGGATAGGGTTGGGGATGTGATAGAATGTGCAGTTGGCGTGCACAGGCCCTGGATTCAGTCCCTGGCTCCAAGAAAAATGAAATGAAAGAGGATACATTTGGGATGCATCAGGAAGTAAAGCTACAGAACTTGATATGTTAATTATGGAGTGGGAAGAAAGGAATGAAATGAAGAACAGTTCTTAAGTTTATGGCTTAGATGTTGGTGTTTTTTACTGATGGAAGACTAGAAGAGTTGCAAATATGAGTGAAATTTATCTTTTGTTTTGGCCATGTCAAGTTTGAGATGCCTTTTGGACAATCCAGGTGCATACATCAAGAAGGCAGTGAGACTTCGGAACCAAAGTGTAAGACTGGACATATAAAGACCTAAGAGTTATCATCAGAGAAGTAATGTTTAACATTTGAATGAGTTCACTTAGAAAATAGAGTAGGGGGCTCAGAAGTAAGCTGTTGGTGCCTCAAAATGTAGAGGTTGAACAGAGATGGTGGGTCAACATGTGAGACTGAGAAGGACAAGTCAGGGAAAGAGGAAGACAATGAATATGGAATACAGTATGTAATGCACATGAGCTAATAAAGCTAATGGTTGGGCATGGTGGCGCATGCCTGGAAATCTCAACAGTTCAGGAGATGGAGACAAGATCACAAATATGAAGCCAGCCTTAGAAACTTAGTAAGACCCTGTCTCAAAATAAATAAGTAAAAATGACTAGAGCTATAGCTTGGTGGAAAAGTGCCCCTGGCTTCAGTCCCAAGTACAAAAAAAAAAAAAAGAAAGAAACCTAACTCTTGAAAGACACAATTAACAGAAGAGTAAAGGAGAAAAACGTCAAAGAAATAATTCAGAATGTCCTGTAACTGAAGGATCTGTTTCCAAATTGTAAGAGCTAGGGGTATGACTCTGGTAGAACATTTGCCTAGCATATGTGAAGGCTTAGGTTCAATCTCCAGCTGTGCTTTAAAAAAAAAAAGAATGACGCCAACTCAGGTCCAAGCATAGTAAATAGAAATAGAACAGATCCCCAGTAAGAGACATGATTGTAAAATGTCAAAACACAGAGTACAGGGCTGGAGTGGTGACTTGGTGGTTACAGCGCTTGTCTGGTATGCATAAGTATTCGAGTTCAAACCTGAGCACCACATACACAACGAAGTGTCCAAGGAATGAAAGTTCCATGAGAAACTGAAAAATTGCTTCTCTTTCTCTCTCTCTCACTTGTCCCCTCTTTCTTTAAAAAAAAAAAAAGAGAAAATCAGTGAAAACTTTTAAAAAAGAGATATAGATCACATTAAAATAATTAATTAATGATTTCAGCTTTCGCCAAATAACACTAGAAGCTCCATGGCATTTGCACAAACTATTCAAAATTCTAAGGGAAAAGCAGCCAATCATGGTAGTGCACATCTGTAATCCCAGCAGCTTGGGAGGCTGAGGTAGGAAGAATTCAAGTTCAAAGCCAGCTTCAGCAACTTAGCTAGATCCTTTCTCAAAATAAAAAATTAAAAGGCTGGGATGTGGCTCAGTGGTAAAGCACCCCTGGATTGTTTAATCCCTAGGACCAGAAAAAATAAAGAATAAGATACTGTACTAATCTGGCCCCTTCCTATCTCTCCCACTCCAAAGTTGTTCCAGCCACACTGATATTCTGTTCCTATATCCAGTTCATCCCATTGTTTTCCACCTTCTCTCTAGGACATTTGTACACCCTGTGCTGCCTTCTTGGCATCCTTTCTTGTTCTTTGTATGGCTATCTTCTTTAACCTTGAGCTCTCAGCTTTAATCTCATCTCCTGAGAGAGAGCATCCCAGGACACTCTTAATTCTCTCATTGACCACTGTATTAATGTTCTTTGTAGTAATTTAAACAACTTTTTTGTTGACTCAGTATTCTCTTTTTCTTGTTAGAATGTAAGCTCCATGAGGGTGGGGGCCTTGTCTGTTTTTACACACTTTTTTTTTTTTTTTTAGTATTGGGGTTTGAACCCAGGTTTACTTAAAAAAAAGAGTGACAGAGAGAAAGAAGAGAGAATTAATTTTATTTAGTTTTTCACATAGCTTTCGTTGCTCCGAGATTTCACTGTGTATATGGTGCTGTGGTTTGAACTCGCATACTCGCACATGCCAGGCAAGTGTCATAACCGCTGAGCCACTGCTCCAGCCCTGGGTTGTTATCTGATTTTTAGTCTTTATCCATATGTTTTGTGGATTTCTAGTACTCTACTGATAATATAATGATTGATTTTATTCTAACCTGTTCCTAGAGTATATGAATGTAACAAACGCTGTAATTGTGACCCGCACATGTGCACAAACCGATTGGTGCAGCATGGACTACAGGTTCGGCTACAGCTATTCAAGACACAGAATAAGGGTTGGGGTATCCGCTGCTTGGATGACATTGCCAAAGGCTCTTTTGTTTGTATATATGCAGGTTAGTGATAAAATATAAGGGTTGCTTCCTAGAGTTTGGATATGGTAGGGAATTGAAATAGAGACAAGTTGAATATAGAATAAAGTGCTTAGTGGGTAGGAGTGTAACTCAGTACTAAGGTTTGTGATCAGCATGCATGAGACCCTGAATTCAGTCCTCAATACCACAAATTTTTAAAAAAGAATATAGTGTTTGATTGAACTGGAAGTAATAGGATGCAGGAATTTCTTCTGTAAAGAACATGGTAAGTGCTGGGTGCATTGGCACACATCTGAATTCCCAGCTACTCAGGAGGCTTACGTAGGAAGGTTGAAAGTTTGAGACCAAACTGGGCAACTTAGCAAAGTACTGTTTCAAAATAAAAAGCGTTGACAGCAGCTTGGAAGGCTGAGATAGGAAGATTACTTCAAAGCTATCCCCAATAATTTTTAGTGAGACCCTGAACAACTTAGCTAGACTCTGTCTCAAGATTAAAGATAAAAAGGGCTGGTGATGTGGCTCAGTGGTTAAATGCCTCTGGGTTCAATCCCCTGTACAAAAATAATAACAGTAATAAATGAAAAGGGTTGGGATGTAACTCAGTGGTGGAGTGCTTACCTAGCTTGCACAAGACCCTGGGTTTAATCCATAGTACCACAAAAAAGTGAAAAAAACTTGATGTGTGTTGTGCCTAAGTGGACCAAAGTACTTCATACAGAGAAGAGTGAAAAGGGATGATGTTTTGGACACTGATGTTTCAGAGGAGAGGCATGATCATCCCTTGTATCATTTTCTTCTTTATCCACCCAGAGGTCGCTTAGCATAGCTGAGATTTCCTTCCATAAACAAAGTTAAGAAAGGAGCTGGGTGTGGTGGCACATGCCTGTAATCCCATCTGCTTGGGAGGCTGTGGATGAGGTTGAAAGATAGCCATCCTGGGCCACTTAGGCTGCCTTGACAATAAAAAATAAAAAGGCTCTGAATGTGGCTCAGTGATGTAGCACCCCTGGGTTCAAGACCTAGTACTGTAGAAACAAAAAACTGTAACCTTTCCTATACTGTACTAGTTAAGACAGAAGGAAAGATACTACATCACAGACTTGAGACTAACACAAAAATTTGGACTCAACATTAGTCGACAGGGTATTGAAGAAATGACCTTATTCTTTCTTAAAGGTACCCATAACCCCAGAACACTTTTAATTCTCTTCATTCTCAGGCAAAATCCTGACAGATGACTTTGCAGACAAGGAGGGCCTAGAAATGGGTGACGAGTACTTTGCAAATTTGGACCATATCGAGAGCGTGGAGAACTTCAAGGAAGGATATGAGAGTGATGTCCCCTGTTCTTCTGACAGCAGTGGTGTAGATTTGAAGGACCAAGAAGATGGTAACAGTGGTACAGAGGACCCTGAAGAATCCAACGACGATAGCTCAGATGATAACTTCTGTAAGGATGAGGACTTCAGCACTAGCTCAGTGTGGCGCAGTTATGCTACCCGGAGGCAGACCCGGGGACAGAAAGAGAATGGACTGTCTGAGACAGCTTCCAAGGATTCTCGCCCCCCCGACCTTGGACCGCCACATCTTCCTATCCCTTCCTCAATCCCTGTAGGGGGCTGCAATCCACCTTCCTCGGAAGAGACACCCAAAAACAAAGTGGCTTCGTGGTTGAGCTGCAATAGTGTCAGTGAAGGTGGTTTTGCTGACTCTGATAGCCGTTCATCCTTCAAGACCAGTGAAGGTGGGGAGGGGAGGGCTGGGGGAGGCCGGGGGGAGCCTGAAAAGGCCTCCACCTCAGGACTGACTGTCAAGGATGAAGGAGACATCAAGCAGGCTAAGAAAGAGGTAAGCAGTGGTCCCAAACTCAGAGCAGTGTCTCTTTTTTTTTTTTTTAATTTTTTTTATTTTGAGCAACCTTACAAGATTTTAACAAAATGAGCAGTGTCTCTTAACTTGGGTGTAGTAACAAACTCAGTGCATTCTCACTATAAGTCTTTGCATATAGATTTATACGATGGATATTTCTGTGGCTGCCTTATTATCTTCTCAGCTTAGTACATTCCTAGTGTTTAAATAAAGACCAAATTATTTTAAAAATCTACTTCAGATGGGAGGCAGATTATCTGATACCAAAATGCAGGAATTTTTTTTTTTTTTTTTAAGAGACAGAAGGAGGGGCTGGAGCCGTGGCTCAGCAGTTATGGTGCTTGCCTGGCTTGCGCAAGGACGTGGGTTCAAACCCCAGCACCACGTACACAACGAAGTCTCAGAGCAACGAAAGCCATATGAAAAACTACATAAAATTGATTCTCTCTCTCACTGTCCCTCTCTCTTTAAAAAAGCAGAGACAGAAGGTCAGTAAGAGAGAAAGAATCAATTTTATGTAGTTTTTCATGTGGCTTTCGTTACTCTGACACTTCATTGTGTACATGGTGCTGGGATTTGAACCCACATCCTTGGGCATGCCAAGCAAGCACCATAACCGTGAGCCACCACTCCAGTCCCCAAAGTGAAGGATTTACAAGCGTTGGGTTGTTTTGGTTTTTGGTTTTGGGGTTGGTTTTTTTTTGTTTTTTTTTTTGTTTTGTTTTGTTTTGTTTTTTCGGTACTGGGGATTAAGCCTATGGGCACTTAACCACCATGCCACATCATGAGCCGAGCCCTTTTTATATTTTATTTTGAGATGTGATCTCAGCAAGTTGCTTAGGGTCTCACTAAGTTGCTGAGGCTGGCTTTGAACTTGTGATCCTCATGCTTTAGCCTCCCAAGTCATTGAGATTACAGGCATGTTCCACCATACCCAACTCAAAATGTAAATAAAGGGCTGGAGATATAGCCCAGTGGTAGAGCACTTGCCTATGATGTGCAAGACCCTGGATTCATTCTCACTATCACAAAAACAAATTGATTTTAAAGCTGGGTGAGGTAGCAAGAGAATTGCTTGGGCCCAGCAGTTGAGACCAGCCTGGGCAAAAAAGTAAAACTGCATCTCAAAAGACATAAGAGGGCTGGAGCGGTGGCTCCATGGTTACAGTGCTTGCCTGGCATGTCTGAGGACACAAGTTCCTACCCCAGCACATACACAATGAAGTGTCAGAGCAATGAAAGCCACACGAAAAACTAAATAAATTTGCCTCTCTTTTTTTTTATTTCTCTCAAAAAACAAAACAAAAACAAGGATTGATTTCAGGTCTATGATGTTGTCAAGACTTTCCACATTGTAAATTGTAAGTGGTGGAACTGTGACCTAAGTCCATGTAAGATTATTCATGATGTTCCTTCCATGAGAATTATGTCCCATTATTGGGAAGGATTAGAGGCCCCAGCCAGGGGAATGTAGTGATGAGAATATAATTGTTACTGTTGAGTCAAAGTGATTTTTGCCACACCATCCTGCTTTAGGTGTGTATACTCTTACTAGCTAATGGTCTTTGAAGGTCATTTGAAATAGCCAAATTAATGACTTATTATTGTGAACCACAAAAATATTTAACTTTGCATTTGTTCTTTTCCAGGACCCTGATGACCGAAACAAGATGTCAGTGTAAGTGCCTCTCTTTTTTTTTATTTTTTTTTTTCCCTTGGTGGTACTGGGGTCTTAACCCAGGGGCCCTCTACCACAGAGCTACATCCCCACCCTTTTTTTTTCTTTTTTTTGAAACAGGGTTTTGTTGTTGTTTGTTGCTGTTGTTGAGGGACAATGAAAGAATCAGTTTTACTTAGTTTTTCATGTGGTTTTCATTGTTCTGACACTTCACACTCACTTAGTTGCACCGTAACCGCTGAGCCACTGAGCCACCACTCCAGCCCGAGATAGGTTCTTATTAAGTTATCGAGACTGAACTCAAACTTGTGATTTCCCTGCTTCAACCTTCTCAGTAGCTGAGATTATAGGTTTCACCATCCTAACAGTACTTGTCTTTTTGACCAGTTTTCCAAATCTGTTTTCTCCTCTCATGCATACAAAAGAATTCTAAGAAAACATCCAATAACCTGACCCCTTCTTATTTCTTCTCCTCCCATCAGAGTTACTGAAAGCTCTCGAAATTATGGTTACAATCCTTCTCCTGTGAAGCCTGAAGGACTTCGCCGCCCACCTAGTAAGACTAGTATGCATCAGAGCCGGCGACTCATGGCCTCTGCCCAGTCCAACCCTGATGTAAGTGACCTTCTCAAGCTGTACCTTACCAAGCCTTCAGTTACTCAGTGTCACGTAAAGGGACATGGAACAGTCTCACCTCATTAAGTCCTTAACTATATTTATTGTTAGGTCTCTTCTTGCTTCTTTTACCTTGATTTACTGTCTCATTCTTTTTGATTCAGCATCTTCTTCTTGTTACAGTCTCAGGCCCTTCTGTCAAACCACAGATAAAAGCAAGAACTTAAAGGGGCCTCTCCATTTACTCTTCTTCCTTCTTCTCACCCTTCTGCTTCCCCAGGATGTCCTGACACTGTCCAGCAGCACAGAAAGTGAGGGAGAAAGTGGGACCAGCCGAAAGCCCACTCCTGGTCAGACTTCAGCCACAGCAGTTGACAGTGATGATATCCAGACCATCTCCTCTGGCTCTGAAGGAGATGACTTTGAGGACAAGAAGAACATGTCTGGTAGTCTGGAAAAAATTGGGGAGTAGTAGGAAGAAACAGTAGAAAGTAGAGAGCATTTTTTTAAGGAAGCTAAAGAAGTTGGGGAGAATTCAGATCTTAAAAGTTGAAGCATTTCTGGGAAGGCTCCCTAACTCTTAAAACTATTAATATTTACATGTCCCCCCCCTTCCTTTTTTTTTTTTTTTTTGATAGCAGGGATTGAACCTTGAACCCAAGGTCATTTAACTACTAAGCCATGTCCCTAGTCCTTTTTCATTTTTTCTTTTAAGACAGGGTCTCACAAAGTTGTTTAGGGCCTTGCTAAGTTGCTGAGGCTGACTTTGAACTTGTAGTCCTCCTGCCTCAGCCTCCCAAGCCACTGAAGTTACAGGCATGTGCCATCATGCCAGGCTTTTTCCTCTCTTCTTTCCGGTTCCCTACTCTTTGCCTCAGCTCCTTTGTCCAACATATCTAATCCTGCTTGAAAAAAATGACCACTTAGTCTTTGTCGGAGACCCAGCTTATTGGTATTCCTGAGCTGCCATAAAAATGAGAGTTGATGGGCTGAGGATATAGCTCAGTTGTAGAGCACCTGCCTAGCATGTGCTAGGCTCAGGATTCCATCTCCAGCACCTCAAAAAAGGTGGGGAGAGGTAAGAACATGCATTCATGAATTGGCATGGGTCCTGATCCCATTCTCCTTCCTGTCCAGGTCCAACGAAGCGCCAGGTGGCAGTAAAATCAACCCGGGGCTTTGCTCTTAAATCAACCCATGGGATTGCCATTAAATCAACCAACATGGCCTCTGTGGAAAAGGGGGAGAGTGCACCTGTTCGGAAGAACACACGCCAGTTCTATGATGGCGAAGAGTCTTGCTACATCATCGATGCCAAGCTTGAAGGCAACCTGGGCCGCTACCTCAATGTAAGATCCCTTTCCCCACCTCTAGATGATTGGGTTATCCTGTGGTCCTCAAATTTCTGGTTCTTTTAACATACTGTATAAACTTGCTTTTTCTTATGGATAGATTTCAAAGGATCTTAAAGAGGTAGCTTTCCTTCTGAAAATCTCTATGATGGGGTCGGACAGCATCATTTTCTTCCAGCTCTCACTTTTATTTCCCTGGTTCTGATTCAGTGCTGTCCTTAAATTTACAGCACAGTTGCAGCCCCAACCTGTTTGTTCAGAATGTCTTCGTGGATACCCATGATCTTCGCTTCCCCTGGGTGGCCTTCTTTGCCAGCAAGTAAGAGGGAATTAGGAGATGGATTGACTGGGAACGGGCAAGAACTAGTGAAATTCTGTTAACTAAACAGTGTTTTTGGTCCTGGGGGGAGCCCTGTTTGTGATACTATCTCCCAGAATTTTCTAGCTTTTAAAGAACTAAGTGGTGAGTTCTATTCACAGCTGTGGCCCCAGGACAAAACATGCTAGGGACAAGTGGGATGGAATCAGAGGCTACAAATGTTCACAAACATTGGTTTGCCCCCGTGGTCCAGCTCCATATACTCGCCCTTATAGCCCAGGGGCCTACATTATCTGCTGCCTTCACTGCATCCCATCCTTTTTTTCCCTCCTCAGGAGAATCCGGGCTGGAACAGAACTTACTTGGGACTACAACTACGAGGTGGGCAGTGTGGAAGGCAAGGAGCTGCTCTGCTGCTGTGGGGCCATTGAATGCAGAGGGCGTCTTCTTTAAAAGACAGATGCCATCTTCACTTGAGAACTCTACTTTCCTCAGGAACTGGGTCTTCCTGTCTATTGAACTCTGACCCCAAGTCTCTGGTCTAGCCACTCCCCCTGGCTCCTAGTTGATAGAAATGGGGGTTCTGGATCAGGAGATCTCTTCCAATGTGGTGCTAGCAGAGTCCCTTCTTGACTTCCTAAGGCACTAGGGGGTGGGGAGAGATTACCACTCTAACCTAGGCCTGCCATCCGTTCCATCCCATGTTTGTTCACATGTTCATGATTCTAATTGAATAGGGGATGGGGGGAGGGGCAGCTGCGTGTCTCTGTCCCTGGTTTGTATTGTTCCTTAAAAAGTCTTTTAACAAAATGGTAAAACCAAGATTGTGATCGAATTTCTCTCGGTCCCCAGTCGGCAGCTGTCATTAATCTCATACCTTCTCTACTTTTTATTTGCCTTGTGAAATTTTAAAAAGAATGTTACATAACTACAAGGAAAGCATAAGAAAAACTATCTTAGTTTATTTAGTTAATCCTCATCAATTCGTTACCACATTTTATTTAATCTTTAATATATTTTAATTAAAAAAACAAACCATTAACAGTACATTTTTTGGTCTGAAATGGTCCCTCTGCTGAAATGCCAGGTGCTAGCTGTAATTCTTGCTTTAAAACCAAAACTCCAAATGTTTAATAAATAAAAATTAGAACTAGTTACCTTTCTGCTCCAAACCAGCTAGCCTACCTGAAGAGGAAAGGGAAGAGGCCAGAGGGGGAAGGTAGATGATCTCGGACCTGTGGCTATAGGGACAGCTGGCAGAGAAGTAACAACACAACCATCTGAGCAGTTCCCAATATTATCCCCATTTTTTGGCAGAGATAGGGTAAGGGTCTTGTGTACCCTCCTACACTCAGTTCATTTCATCTTAGGAAGAAACAAGAGTCAGTTTAGCTTTGGTTTCTGACCCAATTTGGGGAGCTTAAAAAAGTGAGCCTTGGTCCAGCTTTGGCAGAATGAGGCCCACAGACGGGACAGTAAGGCACAACCCTGGCTCTGGAGGTCAGTGAGTCAAAGGCAAACAGGGCCAGATTCTCAAGAATAAGGAATGTGAATTATAACTCCCAACTCCCAGAGCTGAGGAGAGGTTTCAAAAGCAAAAGAAAGGATAATCTGGAGAAAAGAGGAAAATAAAACCATCCCCCCATCCCCACCCCCAATAAAGGATATAACCAGCCTCCTCTCTATCTGGGGATAGACTGGTTAGAATTTGGTTTAAAGGCAACTGGGTGACAAAGGAGGAGGGAGGACACAGAAGTGTCCTTTCCCTGTCTTCTTAGGTGTCCCCAGAGCTTGAAGTGAACCAATGAGGAAGGCTGGCTAGTTCCCTTGGCTTTATGTATTAATCTGGGAGGCAGCTAGGACATGGTTCAGTCGTTCTTTCTATGGTTGTTATTGAGGATGGGGTGGCCATTGGCTAGGGGCCAGGTCTTTGCTCCTCCCACAGCTGTAGTCTCCTCCCCCTCTGAGCTCTCTGTTTCTTCCCGGTCACTGCGTTCATCTTCTACCAGCTGTGAAAAAGGGGAAAGAATAGTTAGTTAATGAGCCTCAAATAGGGCTGCCTCGCTCCCAGGGTTTGTCCCCATAAGCCCAGGACTTCCCCCCAATAGTTTTGGTTTTTGGTACTGGGGTTGAACCCAGGGATACTTTACCACTGAGCTATATCCCCTGGCCTTTTTATTTTGAGATGGAGTTTTGCTTTAATTGCTAAGGCTGGCCTCAAACTTGGGATCCTTCTGCCTCAGCCTTCTGAGTCTGAGTCACTGGCATTACAGGTGCATACCACTGCATCTGGCTTTCCAGTTTTTTTAAAAGAGTTACTGGCATGACAAGAGTTTGGGGAGTTCTGTAGTTGAGAGGAGTAAGGCCTACAGAAGGGTGACAAGAGCCTTCACCTTTCCAGTTATGAACTTGTGGGCCATGCGCAGAATGAGGTAGGCCCAGAAGATATGCAGCATCTGTAGCACTCCCATCATGGCATTGAAGAAATAATAACCAAAGAAGGCAGGATAGAGCTCCAGCGGGTACACCAGGGTGCAGTGCAGGATCCTGAGGATTTCCATGGGAGAGAGAAAATGGTAAACAAATGAGGGAAGGGAAAGACTCCTGAACTCTTGAGAACAAGAGGGTAGCTTGGCCACCGACTCACCAGAAGGGCAGGATGACCAGTCGAGTGATGATAAAAACAATGGCGAAGACAATGAAGATGTTGTTGCAGGTGTTTTTCCATCCCGCGTAGTTAAACATCTTGGCTGACTGCATAAATACCCCATACATCATTATGGGATCCTGACACTCCCATATCCATTCATATGTGCACCCTAATAGCACTGGCTCTGTGTTCCCCTCACCACACCCCAAAGAAGACAAAGCAACTAAAGAATTTGCATTGGGGCCTATAGTTAGAGGAAGCCTCACCTCTAACAGGTAGTCTGAAGAGTCGTGCAGAGCCATGATAAGAGTTCCCGCTCGGAGGTAATTGGCAAACCAGGAGAAGCTGAGGAGGATGATGGTGGCAACATGGTGGATGATCTGTTCCTTAAAATCCTGCAGAAAAGATGCAGGCTCCAGGGGACTTTTTCTGTTTCCCAGCTCCCACTGTTTCTTCCTCCATGCCTCTTGTCCCCCATATCCTAACAGTTCCATCCAAAGCCCCCAGAAGTCAAAGGAGAAGACTTCATCCCAGGACCTCATTGGGCTCTTGAGGCTTAACCCCTTCATATACCTTTCTCTTGACATCGGAGGCAATGCTGAAGAGCAGTGACCAATAGAAGGAAAGTTCAATCATGTAGTACCAATACTGGGAAGGAATGATGCTCTGGGAGAGGAGAAAGGGGTAAAGAATCTGAGAGCAACTAGTCCCGAGGAGCTCACCCTCCAATCCCAGCCCAATATTAATTCTATGATGCCAATCCCATTTCCATGTGTCCCGGAAACCGTCTCTAAACAAGGGTGTGTATGTAAGGGTGCATTTCATACCTGTATGGGATATCCCTCCCAAACTTTCCTCATGTCATAGAACCAGGGTTTCTGCAGAGAGATGGTGAGACATTGTAAAGGGCAAAGAAGGGGCTCAGGCCAGAGTGGTGGCTCTGCAGTTATGGCGCTTGCGTCACACACAGAAGGATGCGGGTTCATACCCCGGCACCACGTACACAATGAAGTGTCAGAACAACAAAAGCCAAATGAAAAACTAAATAAAACTGGTTATCTTAAAAAAATTTTTTTAAATAAAGGACCGAAATTCTATGGCTTCACCCCACCTTGCCAGAGCACTTACTCCCACTTCCCAGTAATCCCTACTCACATCCACAATGACAGCCATTCCAGCAATGAAGGCAATCAGGTAAAATGTGAATCTCCAACTGGAAGAGGAAGCACAAATGGCTGGGTAGGAGGACAGCATAGCCCCCAGATATCCTCAAGGTACCATTAATAACTGAATTCCCCTACTCATGGCCACGGCCCACCCCTCCTAGCAAGACATCAGACCTTATTATTCATTTGCCCTGACTTACCTGGCTTCTCGGAACTTCTTGAGTAGACTGGGTCGGTCCTGGTTGCGGCGGCGGCGGAACCAGCGCTCTACCTGGCGTCCAGAGAGTCCACTCTGCCGGGACAAAAGCTCTACCTCCACCTGGGTATAGTTAATGAAGAAGCTAGTTAGCCTCAGAATCAGCAGTGCCCCCAGTCTCCCATCTCTTCACCCACCAGGGCTATCATTCAAACCCTATCTTTTCCTCTACCCTCCCTACTAATACTCAGTAATTCTAGGGCCAAAGTAGTCTGCAGCTCATACCTGCTTGGGCTGCTTGCCACTTGTCAGGTAGAAATGCTCCAAGGTAGCGTTGGGAGGTGCTCGCAGCCGAGTTTTCTCCTTTACATTCAGGAGGGCAGCCAGTGGTGTAGCCACATAACTGGGGAATTGACATGAGTGAGAGGTGTCTGACTCTCTTGAAATGTTGCCAGTCCCTACGCTGAGACGGGAAAAGAACTGCAAGCTCAGGCAACTTTATTCTGGGCCTCAGTTTCCCCAGTTTCCTGGCAACCCCTTTCCTCTAGCCTCCTGGGCTGACCACAGCTGACAAAGCTGCCTGTGTTCACTAGTGACCAGGAGGGGTGGCGGGTGGAAGACGAGAACAAATAACCATTGAAGGAAAGTGCTTGGGGGTGCTGAGCCAGCAGGAAGACAATGGTGCCCCGGGGGTGAGGAGACACAGTGGTCAGGGACCTGGGTAGCCAGAACACCAGGTTCCGGGACTAATTAAACAGCAAGAGACAAACTTGAAGTCCAAGAGAAGGTGGCTGGTAGCTGGGGAAGGCCTAAGGACATGCTGATATGCTCACAGCTCAAAGAAGTATCGAATGATGAGGAAGAGCAAGGCCAGGGGTAGTGTGATATAGAGGTCTGAGGCTTTGGCGTAGACCCGTCCATCTCGGTCTTCTAAATCAGCCCAGGTTAAGTTCACAGGCAGCCACAGCCGTTCCCACCAGAAGTAATCATACAAGGTCTGGAGCATCCTGAATGAAAAGTGGAAAAGGTAGAAGGAGTTAAGAGGGGCTGCTGTGGGTGAAGAAATAGAGAAATGAATGCTAGGGGCAGCAACCCAAGTCCTGGAGTTTGATCTGCCTATGTGGCCTGGGGCAAATCAGTTTCCTCATTTGTAATATTGTGGCTTTCCAGTTTCAACATTAACTTTTTGTTTGTTTTTAAGAGAGAGGGACAGAGAGAGAGAATCAATTTTATTTAGTTTTTCATGTGGCTTTCATTGCTGACACTTCATTGTGTACATGGTGCTGGGGTTCGAACCCGGGTCCTTGTGCATGCCAAGCGAGTGCCATAAATGCTGAGCCACCACTGCAGCACTTAACATTTAATGTTTACAGCAACCTCAAGTGATGCTGATGGCCTTAGAAGTCCCGATTCCATGGAATGAAGAACCTCAGGTTCTTCCTAACAGCGCCATCCCAGCCTGGAGGACAGGCAGAACTTAGCCCGAGAAGCTGTGACCAACAATTTGCGTAAAGTCAGAAGAACCCTCCCTTCACCGCACTCAGGTCAACCCACAGCTGTACGAGTCCATGGGGGCAGGAACAGGAGAGCTGAGCACACAAGGTGACGTTCCAAACCACGCAGGCCCTCCATTCAAGGCAGAAGAACCTCGGCTGTGAACCTCTTATCAGAAAGACAATGACCGCAGAGTGGCAGTGTGTGGAAGATTGGGGACACAGATCTAGAAAGCAGGCCAAGACATCTGGTAGAATTGAACTAATTTTTTTTTTAAGAGAGAAAAGGAGAATCAATTTTATTTATTTTTCATCTGGGTTTTGCTTCTCTGATACTTAGTTGTGGTGCTGGGGTTTGAACCCAGGTCCTTGCCCATGCCAGGCAAGCGCTCCAACCACTGAGCCACCTCTCCAGCCCCTGGAGCTAATTCTCATAAAGGCTCATCCAGAACATAAAACACATCCTCAGGGAAACACCCATCACAAATACCCCTCATCCCAGCAGACAACTGCTGCTTTACACCTTCTCTCTTTCCTTCACTAAAAGAGCAAGGAACAACAGGGTGGCAGCGATCACTCACTTGGAAACCCAGATGAAGAAAGGAAAGGTCTGTGTGGCTCGTGGGGGGGCAGTAGTTGCTTGGAGCTGACAGAAGGAACAAGATGGCCCTTAACAGTCAGTGATGCTGGATCCAACACAACACCTGGCAGTCCCAGTACTCTGCAATGAGTGCCATAAGGGTGACCCCGGGCAGTCTTTTCCAGGTTCCCCACCCTTCATTCTCCTCCCAAGAGGGAAGAGAGCTGGTGGTATTCACATTGGCTTTGAGACTGACAGCTGAGACACAAGGTAGTCCCCTCCCAGCTAGGGAGGAAACAGAATGGAGAGATTGTTGCCAATGTGAACAGAGACCAATTGGTGCTAGAGAAGGCTGAGCAGAGCTGGGCTGGTCCTCTGCTGGCTCCTCCAAAGCTCCACCCACCCACCACAGAAGCACTTGCGAAATCCCTCTCAGCCTGTCACGGGTCAGTATTCCAGCTCAAGGACTTTACCCTCTTGTCCTCACTCCTGGTCACTGCTCTGTTGGATGAAATTAGAGGTAAGCACTGACAATAAAGGAGCTTCAGCTCCACCTTCTACCTTCCTGCCCAGAATCACTCACAGACACACACATTCCAGGCCTAAGCACCCAAGGACACTGCCCCTTCCCCCTCCACCTTAGCCAGAATAAATATTTAATTAGTTCAAGAGATGGAAGCCTTTTGAACTGAACAAAATTAAATTGCTCACAGCAGAACCTTCCACACACACATACACACAAATTTTCATAGAGAAAAGTAGAAAATGCAGAACCCAAGGTATGTTTGAACACCTTTCCTTCCCCACCACTTTTTTTTTTTTTTTTTTTTTTTTTTTTTTTTTTTTTGCTTAGCCTGATTGGAGGTGGGGAGCTATAACTGACCTAGTTATCAGATATGTTTCCTAGGGCCAATTTTTCCACAAATGAGATCTAAAGCTAAGAGAACAGGCAGGCCCCAACTTTGCGCCCCATCCCCATCCCAGTCAGTGGAAACTGGCAGGGTGTTTTGAGGGTTAAGGATTTAAAAGGCTAGCTAGGGGCATGGAGGGTGGGTGGAGCCCCCTTCTCTTGAACTCCTGGGGCCCAGGAATGTCTTATGCCTGTGTTATCCCTAAAAAGGTGAGGAGCTGGGGAGATAGGCACAGTGGGTGCAAGAGAATGGTCAAGCACCTGCAGAGTGCACCTGCCCTTCCATTCCAAGCAGGGAGCGTGTGAGAGAGTAAGTGGGGTTTGTCAGGAGTTGAGATGCAGATTAATGGGGCTCTCACACAGGCTTTCTGTGACCACAGCCCTCCTTTGCTGTCCTGGACTTCCATTAGTGTAGAAGCACTACCCCTCCCCAGGGGGAAGAGGCACCAAGTTCATCCGGGTTAGGACTTCTGACTCAACAGGAGGGGAAAGGATGACAACTGGGGCTTCCAGCCAGCCTCATCCCAGCCTACATATCCCCACAGAACCGGAGCCTGTGCTCTGTTCAGCCTTTGCAGCTTCTTGGCACCAGCACACTATACCAAACAAGGAACCCCATAAACATGAGGCCAGGGCAAGCAAAGGTGATGCGCACACAGGGTAAGAAGACCCTGCCTTTACAGCCGCCTTGGCCCTCAGGGCAGATACTTGATTTTCTGTCAGAGAAAAATCACACCTATACTTTTCCACTCACAGAAATTACACCCCTACATGAAGAGATATGTTGTGTGTGTCCCTCACACCACACACCTGCCTCGGAGACACAAACGCTACTTTCTGAGACTGGCTCTAGAGGGGCCAGTGGGACAGGGATTTCACGAGTGTCAGATTACCTGGAACTTGAGTAGGGCTCTGTCCATCTCTAACCTCTGCCCCAGACCCTTGTAGGTAGACGAAAAGTGGGGGGACCGTGCTCCAAGGAAGCTTACAGACTCAGAGGGCAGGTAGGGCAGAAATTTTAGCCTGTTGAGGAAATAACTTTTACAGACTCAATGTAGTAACAGTTCCACTGGCTCAGTTTGGAGGGAAAACTAAGGAAAATATAAAGGGGCCAGCAAAGGCAGAAAGAATGAAAATAAGAGGGTCTTGCAGGCTTCCAGTGAAGCCTGAGCAACTACAAAGAAAAAAAAGAAAAGAAAAGACAGGTCGGAGGCCATGCACACCTGTAATCCCAGTGACTCAGGAGGCTGAGGCAGGAGGATCACAAGTTCAAAGCCAGCCTCACCTCTTAGTGAGACCCTGTCTCAAAAAATACAAAGGGCTGGGGATATGACTCAGTGGTTAAGCAACCCTAGGTTCAATCTCTAGTACCTGCCCCTCCCCATATTAAAAAAAAAAAAAAAAAGTTCAAGGAGTCCTGAATAGTCTTCCTTGTTGAAAACTTTCTTTTCAGGCAACAGCAGCAGGTCTCAAAATGAACTAGAAGCTGCAACCAATGGGTGGAGTAAAGAAGAGGTGTGTCATTATTCCAGCCTGCAGCATAGGCCCAAAGTTTTGGGTCAAATTCTGGGAAAGCTGGGGGGTGGAAGACAGCAAGAACAGTGGTCCTCAGGTCTCATCTGGCCTACCGCTCACTGGACTGGGATATCAATCCAAAAGTCCCCAGGATCAGGGAGAAGTCAGCTTGTGAAGCAGCAGCTGGAGATGGGGGTGGGGAATGGTAGTGCACAGTACAGGGTAAGTAAGCCTGTAGCCAGTGGCAGGAGAAAGAGGTTGGTCCCTTTAGGGTGAAATCTGGCCAGAGGCCCCAGTGAGAAGGGTAGGGTGTGGGGTGCCAGGGCACACAACGATCTCTCTGGCTCACTCTGGAAAGCATCTGTGCTGGTCACAGTATGGTCAAGTCTGAAGGGACAGGCATCACAAGTGCAGTGGGCCACTCACATTGAGAACCAGTCAACTCAACTCTGTTATGGGACAGCCAGCCTCCTTTCCCCTGCTTTAAGCCATAGGTGATTGCTTTCTGGAGGCCTTCCCTGATTCAGTCCTCCAGAAAGAGAGGCTCCCTCCATACCTCGGTTTCACAGAACTCACGACCCTGGCAACTCAGGTGAATGAGACCAGGTTTTGATGTCAGGAACTTGGCTTCTGGAGAGAGAAACTTCCAAGCTCAGGCCAAAGATTAATGCCACACACCTGTAGTTAACCCACTTTGCCAGAGGGCCTCTGAGCCAATAATTAGCAAGTTACGGCCCAGAAAGCCAGTTTCACTAGCTGCTCCCCAGCCAGTCACACACCCCATAACGGTATATGAGCTCTAGCCCTGGGGGACCAGGGCACACACTCAGAGCCACTCCTTCCTGTTTCCCGTTAAGCACATGGACACTCTGTCCTCTCCCGAGGTGGGCACAGTGGGCTGGGAATTAGAGAAAGCAGCCAAGACCCTCCTCTGCCTCTGGCACTTCGACCACTGGAATCCGTCCAGGCCAGGGGCGCCACCCCGGGCCCCCTGCCAAGCTAGGGGCTCTCGCGCGAATGGTCACCAAGCCTCTCCAGTCCCCAACAAAAGGGCGCCTGGGGCTCGGGCGCCTTGGCAAGCAACCTCCACGTCCCCACCTCCCAGCCCCTACCTGTTGCCCAAGAGGGCTCCTCCCGGCCCGGCCGGAGAACGCCCAGGCACCAGGCCAGGCTGCCCCGGCAGCACTGGGGGCCCGGCCGCTCCCGCGAGGCGCTCCGGCCCGCCCTCCCCGAGGCCGCCGCCATGAGCGCGCCAGGCAGAGGCCCCCAGGCCGGCGGCCGCCTCCCCGCCCCGCTAGGGTCAGCGCTAGGGGTCCCGTCCTCTCCAGGGTTCCCGCGTCCCCGAGCCAGGGCCCTCTCGGCGGAGCCACGTCCGAGCCGCCCCAGCTCGCCCAACTTTTCCGCAGCCCCTTCGCGCGCGCGCCCGGGTCGCTGGGCTGGGGTCTCGACTCACTCGGCGGCGGCGTCGCGGAGCTGGCCCGGCCGGGAGCCGCTGCTCCGTGTCTCCTCGTCCGAGCTCCGGGCCCCTCTCCGGACTGGCTCGGCCCGCTGCTCTCCTCCCCCTTCCGCCCGCCGGCCCGCTCCCTCCCTTCTTCCCTCCTTCCTCCTCCTCCTCCCGTCGCCCGCCGAGCCCAGTCGAGCCGCGTCCGAGCCTGGCGCGGGGAGGAAAGGCCGTGAGCCGCACCGGAGCCGGGGGACTGGGCGTGGGCCTCCGGGAGCGAAGGGCCACGGGCCCGGGCCTCTACGCCCGGGTGGCTGCACCCCCACTCCCGACGGTCGCCCCCTTCCCGGGCCCCAGGCGGGCCGCGGGATCGCGGGAGCCGAGCCCTCACCCGGGCAGTCCCGGCGGCCGCGCCCACTGTAATCGCCACGCCCGGGGAGAAGCCCCCGAGGAGGGCAGGCAGCCTGCAGGCTCTTCCAGACCTTGGGTCTCTGGGTTCCGGATGAATGTGGCGCACTGGGACCCTGAGACAGACCCACGAGCTGCCAAAAGACCAGGGCCCTGGGGCGGTGGCGCCCTAGCCCCACCACTCACGCCCCCAACTGTGGTTCGCCACCTCAGCTCAGTGGTGCGGCCCCCAGGTCCTCTGCCCACCTCCAGCTCCACTGGTCAGCGGAGCGAGGAGGCGTAAGGGAGAGTCCTGACCAAGTGTCGCGTGTCCAGGCTGAAAGTCCAGAACTGACCCAAGCAGCAGGGACCCGACCCTTCCCCCCAGTAAAAGCCACAGCGTTTCCACCCAAGCGCTGTAGCACCTACCCTAGTGGCAGCACCCCCCTTACTTGCACACACACACATCCTCCTGGGGTAGAGAGTGGGAAAGCCACCCTCCAACTTTTGTTTTGTAAAAAAATGTATTTGAATTTTCAGTCTACACCACGTTTATGCGTGTTCGGTCTCATATGAAAATATATCTCCCCTAAATAGTCTGATTAAATCAATGTTTCACAAAAAAACTGACCTTTACTTCTAGCGTGGACAAAACTTGACTAAAATGGTAATTGAGGGTTTGTTTACAGGGATGGCTACAGCTTATTCCATGGAGAGGTACTTTTTAAACAGAAACTGACTTGTTTCCAACCTGTTTGTTCATTTTCTCCTTGCAGTAAGACCACCTGCCCAGACCACCCTGGGATAAAAGAGACCAGTTGACCTGTTCCCAGGGACCCTCCAGGCTTTTCTAATCACTGCCTGCAGGATTTTTCCAGCTCCCAGCAACCCCTCTGGTCCTGTTTGCCTTTGCCCCTTGTCTGAACTTTTCTTTACTAGCACAACTTAAACAGTATCTTTGTACCCACTTGTTACTCTCCTTCCCTGTGCCTTCCAATTACACAATTCTCTTTGTCCAGCACCGTCCCTAGATAGAGCACTAGCCAGCTGCTTACCCATACTCCGTTTTCCACCAGGTTCCTGTGTCTCCATTTTGGGTCCCTCTCCAGCCCCTCTCCGCACCTTTGTGCTATTTGTCTCACTTCTTTTCCTCAGGGGATTTTACTAGGTGCCAGGCTTTCCTGTGGTCCCCACCAGACTTTTTCTTTTTTTTAACGAAAGAATCAACTTTACTTATTTTTTCACCTGGCCTTTGTTTCTGACACTTAGTTGTGCTTATGGTGCTGGGGTTCAAACCTCATGCATGCCAGACAAGCGCCTCTCTAACCGCTGAGCCAAGCCCCCCCACCCACCAGACTTTTCAAAGGCTTCCTCAGGAGGACAAAAAATGGGTTAACCTTTTTTTTTTTTTTTTTTTTTTTTTTTTTAGATAGCAGTGGAGGGCTAGGGATATAGCTCAGTGGAAGAGAGCTTGCCTAGCATGTGTGAAGCTATGGGTTCCATCCTCAGCACCTCAAAGAAATTTATAGGGGTACGTGTAAATTACATATATAATTCATGTATATGTAAATTACATAAATATACAAATTATGTGTGTGTGTATGAACAGTGAGCAATAGGGAGGGGAAGTTTTAGGACAGAAGTTGGATAAGGAAGGCCTGGGGAGTAGAGATAAGAGGGTATACCCCTCCCCCTGGAGACAAAGGAGAAAGTGAACGGAGGAGGGGCAACTGGGGCCTCAGCCATGATTGGGAGGATGCTACACAAGCCCTGCCTTGACCGGACCAGATTAGGATCACTACCCTTCTAACCCAACCACCACCACTAGGCTGCTGTGGCCACACCCACAGTGCCCCAAGGGAGGCCTGCCTTGTCCTGACTCACTTCCTCTGTGTGGGTTGCTGAGGTGTCCCAAGGCAGAGGACAAGCCATCACACCACAGTTTAGGTATCTCAGTGGGCTTCTGGGACAGAATACAATGAGCCCAACTGTGAAAGTAGGTGTTTCCAGGCCAGGGCAGCCTATACAACACAGAAGCCTATTTGATGATGGAGTAGAGCTTGCCAAGCATCTAAAGACTCGGATGCCAGGAGTTATGGGGAGAAGTTTCCTAGCAAGAGGTAAACTAGCCGAAATGGATTGCTATGCATTCTGGAATCATGCAATGCAAAGTCTCAGCAGAAAAGCAATAGGGGATTTGGAGGCTTGACAACCTGGACAATTATATATTATTGCTTTGCCCCTGTATTCCATTAACAGGGATACCAAATCAGACATATCATCATCAAGGGATGAGGACAATAATGAAAGGGAATTAGGAGACCTGGATTTTGGTTCCAACTGCATGGCCTTGAATCACTAATGAGGTATAGTAGATTCAAACCTGAAATTGTAAAATATAGAACATGGAGTTGGGTCTGCTGCCATACCACCCTGAATGCAGGATCTCATCTGAACCTGGAAGCTAAGCAGGGTTCTGGTTAGTATGTGAATGGAAGAACATGGAGTTGGAAGATGAATAGTAAACCTGAAAACCTCAGACTAGCCCTGGTGGTAATCAAAACAAAACTCAGAGAGGAAACTCATGAGATTCCACCCAAGTTTCATCAGGGCTACCGTAAATGCACACACACACACCCCAGGCACACACACAGACACACACACAACACACTCACACAGGCAAGAGGACTTCACTTTTGCCATGCTGGCTTCAGTGTGTCTTCTCCAAATTCCAAGTTCAGCCTTGCAGGTTTGCAAGGAGTCCCTTGGTGTGGTTTGGACTGGGCAGACAGGCGCCCTCCACCTCCCTTCCTTTCCTTATGAGCCTGCTTGGCAGGTGTAGCCAGAAGAGATTCAGAAGGGTTCAGAAAGCTGAGGACATGGGGACCCTGGCTGTGGAGCTGCTGTACTGTGATCACCCAAGCTAATTGAAGTAACCCGGTTTCTCAGCATGTGCCCAGCACTCCGCCTCATCCGCAAGCAGTGAGTAAATAATTCACTCAAGGCTCTTACCCGGAGCCTTCCTGTCCAACAAGCCCACCCAGAATCCTCACGCCCTCGGGAGGTTGCACTTCTGAACAAGCGACTGAGAGAGCCACTTGCAATCTGGGGGTGGAGCCAGAGACCTCCAGCGGCTGCTAGTGGACTCGAGACTTCCGATGGCTGCTGATGCCCTCTTGTGGCCAAATTTGGAAATGGCAAGGAAGAAATTGCCGAAAAAACCAAGGTAGGGATTCTTAGGGAGACAAAGCAACAGTTACCATTACAAAATAATATTGTAACACTACTTTTGTTACAACAGTTAACATTTTTGTGGTACTTGGGATGCAGCCCAGGGCATTCTATCACCGAGCTACATGCTGAGCCCTATTTGTATTCGTTTACTTCTCACAACAATCTATAACATAATCTATCTCTGTTTCCTGTTTGTCCGGGTTTTTTTGTTTGTTTTTTCTTGTTTTTGATAATGGGACTGAACCTCGGGGTGGGGGCTCAACCTCTCAACCACTGAGCTACATCCCAAGCTACTTTTATTTTATTTTATTTTTTAAATTTTGGGACAGGATCTCACTAAGTTACATAGAGCCTCACTAATTTACTGAGGCTGACTTTGAACTGGTGGGATTATAGACAAGTACCACCCCACTAGGTTTATTTATTTATTTATTATTTTTAGACAAAGAGGACAGAGGGGCTGGAGCGGTGGCTCAGCAGTTTTGGTGCTTGCCTGGCAAGCACGAGGATCCGGGTTCAAACCCCAGCACCACGTACACAACTAAGTGTTGGAGCGGCTAAGGCCATGTGAAAAACTAAATAAAGTTGTTTCTCTCTTTCTCTGTCTCTCTCACTGACCCTCTCTCTTTAAAAAAAAAAGAGGACAGAAAGAGAGAAGCAATTTTTATTTAGTTTTTTCATGTACTTTCATGCCTTGGACACTTCGTTGTGTATGTGGTGCTGGGATTTGAACTCTTGTACTTGCACATGCCAGGCAAGCACCGTAACCACCGAGCCACTGCTCCAGCCCGGCTTATCTCTGTTTTAAGGAGAGAAAAATTAATTGCCCAGCAGGAGAAGTTCAGATTCAAGGCCAACCTGACCCTGTCTCAAAATAAAAAATAAAAGGAGGGCTAAGGATATGGTTTAATCCCAAGTTAAAGAAAAACAATTTTTGTTTTGTTTTGTTTTGTTTTTGTTTTAGCTGTCATGCCAAATCTCAGTCCTGTTTGTCAGGTTGTCAGGTAAAATACAGGACCTCCAATTGGATTATAATTATAATTTCAGGTAAGCAATAAATAATTTATTAGCATAAGTGTATTATAAGAAATATTTGGGTCATGCTTCTGTGAACAAATTATTCATCGGTTATGTGGAATTCTGATTTTACTGGGTGTCCTGTATTTTTATATGCTTAATTTGACAGCTCTAATTTACAAGGCACTAGTGGTGCCTCGTTTTATCACACATATTACCTTGTTTATCACTCCCAGGAAATCCATCCTCAGATGTCCTCCCTTCAGCTTTTCCCAATATTCCTATTTAAAAAGCCAAAGTCACTATCTAAAGTTACAGAATAGGACAAGTGGCAGAATTGGGACTTGAGCTCACATTCCTAACCTTAAAACTGGTACATGTTTTCCACTTTGCTGTGGTCCTGGGGATTGAACCCAGGGGTTCTCTACTGCTGAGCTTCATCCCCACTCCTTCTTAAGTTTTATTTTGAGACAAGGTCTCATTAAGTTGCCCAGGCTACCCTCAAACTTTTGCCATCCTCCTGCCTTGGCCTCCGGAGTCACTGGGATTACAGATGTGGTCCACTGTGACCAGCTGTTATCCATTTTTAAGGAGGGGAAAGTGGGGAACAGTGATTGCTACCAGGGAGCTCTTCCTTCAGTGGTGTGCAGCACTCTGAAGGAAAACCAGTGTGGGCTGTCCTGGATTGGGAGAGTGGCAGAGGACTGGAGACAGTGCTCCAGTTTCTGGGTCCTTTCTGCACCCGACCCCCGCAGGGAGGCTGGGAGGAGACTGCCCCCAGGCTCTAGGGGGAAGGTTGTGAGGTTTGTGAGCAAATCCTCAGGGCCCCCGAGGACCTGAAAGACTGTTCACCTGCTGCTCCACACAGGACAGCCTGGAGCCCAGCCACGAAGGTTGCATCACCTGTATCTCAATCAGTCAGGGCCCTGGCAGCCAAAAGGCAGCAGCAGAAGTCAAAGAAACTGCGGCCCGGGGAGCCTCCTCCTCCTCCTCCTCTAAGATGCCTTTGGGAGAATGATGTTTCTGTTCCCAGGGAACACCCTTTGCATTTTTCTCTCTTGACTCTGAATTTGCTCCCACTGCCTTTCCTTCACAGACATAAAAACTCCCCTCACCTGCCCACCCAGGCTGTCTGGCTTTAAAAAGGCAGTAGTCAAGGGAGTTTCTGGGCTGGGACCCTCCTCTGGGGTGCAGGCTGGGGTGCTCAGCTGGTATGTGCCCCAACAGGTTTTTCTCTATCAACCTTGAAATCAGCCTAGAGCCTGTTGGACCTGCCCCCCAGGGAGCTGGAGCCAGAGGCACAGCCAGGTCAGAAGCTGGACTTGGACTGGGCTTCTGTGGTCCCATCTGGCCCCACAGGGACAGCACTGCACAAAGCCTCCTGTGTCCTTAACCGTGCTGTTGAGAGGCTGAGAGATCACTTGCGTGGGTTAAGCCCCAGTTCCTGGGCGGAGAGATGCTTGGCAGGGAGGTGTTCACTGTGGGACCCGGTAAGGCCTGGTCTTCCCCCACATCTGGGAGGGGCTACAGCCCCACTCAACAGCTGGGTTGGTCTGCTCAGCCTGGGCTGCCCACGCCCCCTTTCTTCTGCCAGGTTAGAGGAGCAGATGCCCACACAGGCCGGCCACCAGGCCAGAGCAACATCCACCTCTCCTCTCGCACCTTTGGGTAAGTGCTGGACCTGGGGACCTTCAGCTGAGGGAGGGGGGCTTTGTTGATTGTTCGGGGGAGGTAGGAATCTTTTCCTTTTCCTTTTTGAGAATGCCTGCTCTCTAGCTCATGAACCCATGTCTCCACAAGAACATTTACATCAACTCGGTGATGCACCTGCTGACCTACAGATCCCAATATAAGATTCCCAGGGTAAAGGGCAGACAGCAGCTAGGCAGCTTTGTAGGTGGGAAGAGGGGTGATTGGGAGCTGTCTCCAACCCTGTGCACTTGATTGTGCCGTCATACCTCAACTGTCCTCCACCACCCCAGAAGAACCCAGCCAGGCCCCGGAAATAAAAGAAGATGGACCTCAGAGGGGGGCCTCACCTCACACCAAGGACTGAGTCAGGGAGGGTTTGATTGCTGCTGGTTCTAGCAGTCTCTCTGTCAACCCTTGCTCCTAAAGGAGAAGGGAGAGGAGGGGAAAGTGGGAGTTTTCCTCTTACCCCTCCCCTCCCACTCTCTGAACTCCCAAGCCTGCTAAGTAGATTGATATTCTTTATTTCTGAAACGAGGAAGAGGAATAGGCAGTGGGAGCCCAAGCTGTGGGTCTGAAAGACATCAAGAGCCCCGGTGGTCTCAGGTGGCTCCTGTTTCCTTCCACAGGACACCTATCCTGTTTTTCTGCACCATGTCTGTTAGTAGCAGGGAAATGGGACCTTCTCTGACCCAGGAGATCCTTAGCCACCTGGGCCTTGCCAATAAGGTAGGAAAGGTGTGCGCCAACGTGCCTGGCTGGGATTTGTCTTTAATGCATCAACTCAGGGGCTGGAAGCGGATGGGGTAAAGTGGAGCGTCGGGCCGGTCTGGGGCACCGGGGAGGGACAGGGAATGCCCTCTCCTAATCACTCCATGCCCTGACAGACTGCGGCCTGGGGGACCCTGGGCACACTCAGGACCTTCCTGAGCTTCAGTGTGGACAAGGATGTACAGAGACTACTGAAAGCTATTACAGGCCATGGTGAGCCCTTTTCCTCTGCGCTTGGGGTTCTACCTTTTAGAAGCTGATCTATACAAGGAGCCAGCAAGGAGGAACTAGCAATGCTCAAGAAATGTTTGTGAAATACCCTAATTCCTGTGTGTCAAGTACTGTGGTAGGTGTGTCATGGCCATTGTCACAACAGCCCTGGGAGGGAAGTCATTATTTCCATTTTACAGATGAGGAAACTTGGGCTCAAGGAGATTAAGAGCCTTGCCCAAGATCACGTAGCTCATAATGGCCAATCTCGGATTCTAAGGTCAGCTAGTCAATCCCAGAAAGATTTTTTCTTTTCTTTAAGCTACCACACTTTGCCTAAATTTGGATCAGATTTACATACCATTTTGGCATTTTATTTGCATCTTCTTTTGTTTTTTTAAGAAAAACAGAGAGACAGAGAGAGTCATTTTTTTTAAAGAGAGGACAGTGTGTGTGTGTGTGAGAGAGAGAGAGAGAGAGAGAAACAATTTTTTATTTAATTTTTCATGGGCCTTTTAAGTTGCTCCTAGTCTTCATTGTGAACGTGGGTGCTGGGGTTTGAACTCGCGTACTCACACATGCCATGCAAGCGCTGTAACCACCCTAGCCCTGCATCTTCTTTTGAGATCAACAGCATTGTGGTTGATGTCAGATGAGGATTGTGGTGGCTCTGCACCTTCCCTTCCCAGCCCTTTCTCAGACCTTGTTCTCTACTCTGAGGAGTATGGGGGCCCCAACTCAGCAAAGACCCTGGTGGAGTGGTGCAGGCTTGTAATTCCAGCTACCTGGGAGACTGAAGGAGGAAAATCTTAAGTTTGAGGCCAGCCTCAACAATTTAGCAAGACTCATGGGGTTGGGGATTTAGCTCAGTAGCAGAGCACTTGCCTAACACATGCAAGGCCCAGAGTTCAGTACTCAGCCCTGAAAAAAAAACAAAAACAAAAACAAACAACAACAACAACAACAACAAAAAAGTAGCAAGACTCTGTCTCAAAATAAAAAAATAAAAAGGGGTGGGGATGCATCTCAGTGGGACAGTGCCCCTGGGTTCAATCTCTGGTATGAGGGGGGTGGAAAGACCTTGGATACAACTCAGCCCTCATCTTGGTGTAGGTGTAGATTGTGGTGCCATTGTGGACGTGCTGACCAATCGGAGCAGAGAGCAAAGGCAGCTCATTTCTAGAGCCTTCCAGGAGCGCACCCAGCAGGTGAGACCCCTCTGACTTTCCAGGAACAGGGAGGACCCCCTGGGGGAGATGGCAGACAGCAATGGCAGCGGAGGCAGCCCCTGCCTCCCAAGGGCTGGTGCTTCAGGTCTGAGATGAAAACCAGCTAAAAGCTCCCAAACCTACCCACACATCCGGGGGGCCCTCCCCTGCCCCCTTGTTTCTGCTATGGCTACCGTTTATTGCAGGACCTGCTGAAGTCCCTGCAGGCAGCCCTCTCTGGAAACCTGGAGAGGATGGTGGTGGCTATGCTGCAGCCTGCAGCCCAATTTGATGCCCAAGAATTGAGGACAGCCTTGAAGGTACTAAGGAAGGACATTTGCTAGGGTGTTGGGAATTGAGGACACCTCTGAGGGAAGAACAGGCCCAGCTGCATGGCCTATGTCCACTCCGGAGGGTGAACTTGGAGGCCCCTCTTACCATTCAATATTGACCCTTAGATGGAGAAGTCGCCAGCCCTCTCTCTGCCAGAGTCTCAGAGTGGCCTCCCAATTTCTTGTAGGCCCCAGGTTCTGCTGAGGATGTAACCATGGAAATTCTTGCCACCCGAGCCCCACCTCGACTGCAGGAGTGCCTGGCAGCCTACAAACACAGTAAGAATATGGGAGAGGCTCCTGAGAGCTGGAGGGGATGTGTAGGGCAATGCACTCCTGTACTAATGAGCCGTCTGGGAAACTGACTGTCCAAGTTTAGTTCCCTTGGGTTCTGCCCTCCCTCTCACAACTCCTGCTCCACCGCTGGTGCCTCAGTCTCCCCAGGGGAAAGAACCAGATGTGATCATTAAAGAAAAACAATGATTAACCATCTTAGTCTGGGTCTCCAGGGCAGATTCCAAAGTAATGACCACATTAGGCCCTGTAACAATCCCAGTGGCACCCATGTCACCTTCCTAGCCTCTTGCTGTCCCTGCCATAACACCACTTTCCTAGCTGAATGCAGCCTTGTGATAGCCTGGGGTGAAGGTGGGAACCTGCTAAGTGGTGGGTATTACATCCCAGGCCCCAGATGCTCGACTGCCACCCGACTCGCCCACTAATTTGTAACTATTTTCCCATCCTCATCTTACCATCACCTCTCTCTCTCTCCCTTTTTTAAGAGAGGGACACAGTGAGAGGGAGAGAGAAAGAGAGAATCAACTTTATTTAGTTTTTCATGTGGCTTTTGTTCCTCTGGGACTTCTTTGTATATGTGGTGCTGGGGTTTGAACTCGTGTACTCACACATGCCGGGCAAGCACCATAACCACTGAGCCACCATTCCAGCCACCTTGATTAATGTTCTTAGTCCCTCTTCTGCCTCTCTCTTGCCCACTTGTGTGTGTGTGTGTGTGTGTGCGTGCGTGCGCGAACGCGCTGGTGATCGAATCCAGGGCCTCTCAGGTCCTTCTTGGAGCATGCTAGGTAAGTGCTCTACCACTAAACCATATCCCCAACCCCAATGCTTTCCTTATTTCTCTTCCTTCTCTCCATTTTCTGCTCACCCTGTTTCACATCCTTCCTTGCACATCATCTTTTTCTCACCTCCAATCATCATTGGAGGGCCAGTCCCTAGCCACCTTGTTTCACAGTATGGGTGGTCCCTACCCCCTATTCACAGCTGGTCATCGCTCTAATAATGGATGCTTCCTGCCTGGGATGTTGGTGCTTAGAATGAGACCACCCCACGGCTCACAGCTTAGAGATGTTTTCTGAGGGGCCACAAGGTATTTCTGAGAACAAGCAGTCATCAAGCTATTCTGAGCAGGAGATGGCAGGTCTGGCAGGGTATAGTGGGTCAGGAATTTGACAAATACTGTGGCTATCTACACTGGGAAAACCCAGGAGGAGCCGGAGATCTCCTGACTCCACCCCAGATTTCCAGGTGGAGGCCGAGGAGGACATCAAGTCTGAAACCAGTGGCATCTTGCGGGAACTGCTCTTGGCCCTGGCCAAGGTGAGGAGAACTGGCCTGCAAGGGAAGGGAGTTACACTCATCAGGTCAGTGGGAGCACTAGTGTCATGTGATGAACAAGAGAGGACCTTAGAGAAGCCAGGGTTTGGCTTATTAGTCTGAAGTTCAAAAGCTGCTCCGCGGCCAGGCAAGGTGGCGCACGCCTATAATCCCAGCAGCTAGGGAGGCTGAGGCAGGAGGATCTCAAGTTCAAAGCCAGCCTCAGCAACTTAGTGAGGCTGTAAGCAACTTAGTGACATCCTGTGTCAAAATAAAATATAATAAAGGGCTGGGGATGAGGCTCAGTGGTTAAGCATCTCTGGGTTCAATGCCCAGTATAAAAAAAAAAAAAAAGAAAAGAAAAAGAACAAAAAAAGCTGCCCTTAAGCTGGGTGCAACGGTCCTCCTCTAATTCCAGCAACTCAGGAGGCTGAGGCACTATGATCCTGAGTTTGAAGCCAGCCTCCCTAACTTAGCAAGACCCGATCTCAAAATAAATAAAAAGGGTTGGGGATATAGCTCAGTGTTAAGAGTACCCTTGGGTTCAATGCCAGGACCAAAGAAATCAACAATCAAACAAACACGTGCCTCTCAAAGAACCCTTCTAAGAATACTTTCTCCTCCTAGGGGGGCCGTGAGAGCTACTCTGGAATCATTGACTACAATCTGGCAGACCAGGATGTCCAGGTGAGCAAGGGGGATTAGAAGTCTGCACAGCCAAGCACATAAGACACCCTCCTCCAGTGTCTTAGAGCCTGGGGCCTGGGTACTCACTTGTCCTGCAAATCTGTTTCTGCCTTGGGGAGACACAGTCCAGTGACAAGGTAACGAAAGCCTCTTCCCCTCATCTTGACTCTGTCTCCTAAACTTGTAAGAAGTGAGCTCATCAATAGACAGATTCTCCTTTCTTAGATATTTGGGTGGGGGAAACCTCCCCAGACTCTGCCTGGGAGATTGTTTAATTCCTTAAAGATCAGGATTTCTCCAACTCAGGGATAGAGTTGCAAGGACCCCTCTCTTAGCTCTATTTCTCTCTTTAAAAAAAATAATAAGGGCTGGAGCGGTGGCTCAGTGGTTACAGTGCTTGCCTGGGATGTGCAAGTACATGGATTCGAATCCCAGCACTACGTACACAACCAAGTGTCAGAACAATGAAGGCCAAAATGAAAAACTAAATAAAAGTGATTCTCTCTTTCTCTCACTTTCTCACTTTTTCGCCCTTAAAAAAAAACCATAAATAGAACAACAAATTTACAAGTTAAAATCACCTTTCCCATTTCCATCATGATAGATTCTGGGAACATCATAACCAGGACGCCAACCAATGGTCCTGATTTCACTTTTTGCCACATTCTTCCTCCCTCCCAGGCCTTACAGCAGGATGAAGGACCCAGCACAGAGGGGCCGTGGGTCCTGATCTTCACCCAGCGCAATCCTGAACACCTGATCCGAGGTAGACATGAGCCTTCTCAATCCCCCAGATTGTTCTAATCGTGAGCTGTAGCTGAGAAGAGGCGGGGAGTATCTTCTCTGTGATAATCAGCCCCCATCCACCCCAATTCGTCTTTCTAACTACTTCCTACACACATCCCAAGTGTTTGATCAGTACCAGCGGTGCACTGGGCAACAGCTGGAGGAAGCTGTCCGGAACCGTTTCCTTGGAGATGCCCAGGCAGCCCTGCTCAGCCTAGGTAGGGACCAGTTCTGGATGTGTGCAGCAGGGGTCTCTCCTGGGCTGGGAAGCTGTGGCCCTCGTTAAGGTCCTATTCTTCCCTCTTTGCTTCCAGCCTCAGTGATCAGGAACACACCGCTGTACTTTGCTGACAAACTTCATCGAGCCCTCCAGGTGAGAGGTGTGCTCTTTTTCCTTCCGTTTGGAATAAAACCTGGGGGGAGACTTCCAGGCAGATGCTAATGTAACAATCTCATATGAATTTTATAAACCTATAGTACATCTCTTCCCCTGTGTTAACAAACTGTCTTATTAATAGTAAAAGAGAAAGCTATGGCTAGAACTAAGTCACAGTACTAAAGCTCAAGTTTGGCCTTGTTAATGATCATGTAATGAATTTGCTTTGTAAGACAGTGATTTCCTTGTCCAATATCAGTTGTGGTCAGAGGTGATGAAAACAACACCAGCAAGAATAAGAGCCAACACTTTTGGTACCAAGGATTAAACCCAGGGGCACTTAATCACTGAGCTGCATCCCCAGCCCCCTCACCTTTTTTTTTTTTTAAAAAAAAGAGAGACAGATAGAGAAAGAGAGAATAAATTTTATTTATTTTTTCATCTGTTTTTTTTTGTTTTTCCGACCCTTAGTTGTGTGTGTAGTGCTGGGGTTTGAACCCAGGTCCTCACGCATGCCAGGCAAGTGCTGTACTGCTGAGCCACTGCTCCAGCACCCCCTCATTCTTTTTTATATTTTATTTTGAGACAAGGTCACACTAAGTTGCTCAGGGCCTCGCCAAGTTGCTGAGGCTGGCTTTGCACTTGTGATCCTCCTTCATCAGTCTCCTGAGTTGTTGGGATTACAGATGGGCACCACCATACCCAGCAGGAGCCAGTGTTTCTTAGGTGCTCACTGTTTGCCAGGCCCTATCCTGAGTATAGGACACACTTTTCAATTAATCTTCACAATCATACTCCATCCTTGTCCTATTAAAAAAAAACAAACACTGGAAGAACAAAGAGGCTAAGTAACTTGCCTAATATCACACAGACAGTAAGTCATATAGTCTCCCTATAAATCACTGATATTGGACATTTATTGCCCTGTGTCAATACTTTGTCAGCCATAAGTGCCTTTAGCACCCAGGGCCCCCTTTCAGATTTTGTTCGCATTACCCATTCTTAAACTGGTGACCTTGATTTGAGTAATTCCAGTAACGAAATCCAGTCATTCTGCTGGAATGTTCTTATAGGTTTCCTATAAGAACTGTCCCCAAAAACCGGTATATAAAAAAATTTGGGGCTGGAGCGGTGGCTCAGCGGTTTCGGTGCTTGCCTGGCAAGCCCGAGGACCCAGGTTCAAACCCCAGCACCACGTACACAACTAAGTGTTGGAGCAACGAAGGTCATGTGAAAAACTAAATAAAGTTGTTTCTCTCTTTCTCTGTCTCTCTCACTGTCCCTCTCTCTTTAAAAAAAAAAAATTAAAAAAATTTTAAAAATTAAAAAGAAAAATTGTACTAGGGGTTGGGGATTTAGCTCAGTGGCAGAGCACTTGCCTAGCATGTGCAAGGCCCCAAGTTCAGTCCTCAGCCCTGAAAAAAAAAAAATTTTGTACTAGGTGTGATGGCACAAGTCAATAATCCCAGTAACTCAGGAGACTGAGGCAGGAGGATTGCAAGTTTGAGGACAACCTGGGCAGCTTGCAAGACCTTGTCTCAACATAAAAAATAAAGGACTGGGGATATAGCTCAGTGGTAGTGCATTCCTGGGTTTGGTTTCCAGCATCCCCTCCCCAAACAAAAAAATCAAGTTGGAGAAAATGTAAAATGTGAAAAAGATAAAAGAGTTCTCATTTTGGTAGATGGAATAGTTTTCTGTGTACTGACTTAGAAGTCATCATGATGGTTATTCAAACTATAGTCATTCAAAGATTTCCATCTTGACAGTAGATTATTATACTTGACCAAGAAATCCTGGATTATTATAATGAGTCAACATTAAGATTCATTTGAGGAATGATGGTTATCTGTCTAAACTCCTGTTGTAAAAACAAACCTGTGGGCAGAGGCTATAGCTCAGCGATAAAGCACTTGCCAGCATACACAAGGCCCTGGACACAAACACCCCGAACAAACAAACCTGCATCCCAGAAGTAAATGATTTTGTAATATATTTGGATTACAGGACTCACATACTTTTTTTTTTTTTAAGAGAGAGAGAGAGAAATAATTTTATTTAGTTTTTCATATGGCTTTCATTGTTCTGATACCTCGTTGTGTACATGGTGCTGGGGTTTGAACCTGTGTCCCTGCGCATGCAAGGCAAGCGCTGTAACTGCTGAGCCACCACTCCAGCCCATTTTGTTTTTCTTTTTTTAAAGAGAGGGACAGTGAGAGAGAGAGAGAATCAATTTTCTTTAGTTTATCGTACGGCTTTTGTTGTGCTGACACTTCATTGTGTACATGGTGCTAAAAAGGGGTCTGAAGCAGACCCCTTTTTAAATATTTTTAAAATTTGAGACAGGGTCTTGCTAAGTTGAGGAGGATGACCTCAAGCTTGTGATTCTCCTGCCTCAGCCTCCCTAATAACAGATTATAAGGCAAGTACCACTACTCCAAGTTCCAGTACTATTCTTTTATTAGAGATATGTGAAAAAAGATTGTGAAGAATATTTATTCAGAAAAGTGACCTTCAGGGCTGGAGCAGTGGCTCAGCAGTTACAGCACTTGCCTGGCATGTGCTAGGACGCAGGTTTGAACCTCAGCACCACGTACACAACAAAGTGTTGGAGCAACAAAAGCCACATGAAAAACTAAATAAAATTGATTCTCTCTTTCTCTGTTTCACTGTCCCTCTCTCTCTTTAAAAAAAAAATAGAATAAAAGGGGATGGAGCAGTGGCTTGGCAGTTAGACGGCGCTAGCCTGGCATGCGCGAGTACACAGGTTCAAACTCCAGCCCTATGTACATAGCTAAGTATCAGAACAACGAAAGCCATGTAAAAAACTCAATAAAAATTGATTCTCTCTCTGGAGCACTCTCTCTCACTGTCCCTCTCTCTTTTGAATAGATAAATAAAAGAAAAATGGCCTTCACCAAAGACTGTGTTGAGACCCATTTGGACCATCTGAACTCTAAAATGAGCATTCATAACGAAGGTCCTGGAGCACTGTGAGATGTCAATTATACTCTCAAGTGTGAAGTGTAACAAGCATTGCACACCAATGAGAATATTCAGTCAATGAGAATTTCTTGGTCCAGGGCCACAACTCCGGAGAGACAAGAATTGGAAGAAGGGAAAAATGGATACTGAGGAGCAATTGACAATCTTTAGGACAATATGAAAGCGATTATGCATGAAAGTTAAAGCCATTAGGTGCACTGATAATGAGTCCAAAAAACAGAAAACAGAATATCCTGTTTTCACCTCATGCTTTTGTGTGTGTGTGCTGGGGATTGAACCCAGGCCCTCACACATGCTAAGCATTTGCTTTACTCACAAAACTATACCCCCCATCATTTTCTTCTGTTTCTTCATGGAAATTTATGATCTGTGGGGGCTGCTCCAAAGATGGATTGTAGGCAGTTCTGGGAAGGGTCTCATGATGAATCAAGTGACTGAAAACTCCCAGAAAAGAGGATGTAAGGAAATGGTGACAGCACAGTGCACAAAAATAGGAATTTTGCAATAAAAATCAGAATTGTGGCAACAGATTGTGTGTATCAGGATCAGAACCAGTAGACATAGCACTGATCTCTGTGAGGGACACAGTTCGATGGTAGGGTAGGTATATTCTCCTTGAGTATTAATGAACTTGAAGGTTAAAAGTAGTCCACCTGGTTTTCATGCCAGTAGTCTTTACAGGTAGTAAGCCCTTCCCCCCCCCTTTCTTTCTTTCTTTTTAACAGAGAGAGGGAGAAAGAGAGAATCAACTTTATTTAGTTTTTCATGTGGCCTTTGTTTCTCCTTTCACTTTTTTTTTTTTTGTACTAGGGATTGAACCCAGGGGTGCTTAATAACTACCACATCATCACCCCTTTATTTTATATTTTATTTTGAGACGGGTCTTGCCAAGTTACTTGGGGCCTCACTAAATTGCTGACACTGGCTTTGAACCTGAGATCCTCCTATCTCAGCCTCCTGAGTTGCTGGGATTACCCATGTGCCCAGCTCCTCACTCCCTTTTCACACACACCTCCACTCCCCTGTAAGCCTCTCTGGCCTCCCTGATGTGCCCATTGGAGCCACTCACCAACCCAGCTATGTAAGCTGTAAGATAGTGTCAGGGCCAGGAAAGACATGTGGAAGGAACAAGAGAAATATTCCAGGTGCCCACTCAGAGCCTGATTTTTCCTGCCGTCCCATCTTCCATGAAGATGGACAAAGATGACTTTTGCCTTTTGTCCTGAAATAATATATGGTTTTCTTTTTTCAGAATTCCAACTTATCTCCATTTCCCCCAAGAATCCTTCCTACAGTTCAACCCTTTTTCAGGGGGTGGGGGGTACTAGGGATTGAAACTAGGGGTGTTCT
>PVKS010000025.1:0-106233 GCA_004027875.1 Aplodontia rufa | reverse complement strand
CCGCTCCAGCCCCTTGGTGTGACTTTTACAAGCTATTCCTCCCCCATCTGTTTCTTCCTCCACTAGGAAACTGAACCCAATTACCAAGTCCTGATACGCATCCTTATCTCTCGAAGTGAGACTGACCTTCTAAGCATCCGAGCTGAGTTTAAGAAGAAATTTGGGAAGTCCCTCTATTCTTCTCTGCAGGTGAAATTTGGCTAGTTGTTAGTCAGGGAGCCTTAGAGTTTCACTCCACACCCTACCCATCTCTCCTGCTTACAGCAGAGCATATTCTTGCCTTATAAATCTCATGAGCAATTGGTTAACCGAATGCAAGGCCCCAAGCATCAAGGAAGATCTTTTTTTCCTGGACGAGCTATGGTCTGGCAGGAGGGAGGGATCAGGATGCTTGGTTGGTGGCATGGGGATGGGTTTTTCTAACATTTGACTCCCTCGTCCACAGGATGCTGTCACAGGGGATTGCCGGCCAGCCCTCCTGGCCCTGTGCAGAGCTGAAGACATTTGAGGCATCCTCTTCCCTACCCTCTTGTGATAGTCGTGGATTTGAGATTCCCTGTTTGGTTAAGGCTGCAGGAGACCAGCTAGGCCTCTGGGGTAACCTCTCATGGTGCACCATAGACCACAGCTTCTTATTGAGGCTGTAACATGTTTCTTTTAAATCCCTAATTTCCCTCATTTCAAAATGTGGTCTGTACCTGGGTCCTCTAGCTCTGTCCTGGATGTGGGATAATGGGATCTCTTTGATAGTTTCTGTCCCACTTACCTTTCTCACACCATGGCTAGAACATCTCTATGATGCCCCTCCTTCCATATCTCCCCTCACCCTTATCATTCTCCCTGCCCCAGGAAACTCAGGCAAATTAACTGAGAAACAAGTTCAAGAAATGGTCGGGGGTGGCAAAGGACCATCCGAGTGAACTGGGAAGAAAGCGGAGGGTTCAACTGCCCTTCCCAGCCTGGGAAGTCTTGGTAACGTCTCAGACTCACACCCAAAATTCATCTGTCCAAGCAGGCTTTGGCGAAACCACCTCCCACTCCAGGACTATTTCTCATGGAACACCTATCAAAAATGTAAACTGTAAGAGAAAAAAGGCAGGCTTGGATTCCCCCCTGCTGGCTCTTTTAGAAATGACAGGCAATCTCCTACCTCACCTCCTCCTTTTTGCATTCCTCAATTGGGTCAAATACTTAACCCCATTGCTGCAGGATAAACCAAACAACAGATCTCAGCAAAGAAGTTTTATTTCCAAACCCTTAGGAAGGCATTACAAATAACAGATATAGAAACCCAAATCAAACCCTGAAGCAAAGGGAGACAGGCCTGTTGGGTATCTAGGAGCCCCCAGGCTGTCAGGAGTAGGAATTAGGAGAGATGCATTCCATACAGGGACCTCACCCTGTTGCCTGAGTCTGCATATTCTTGTGATCATTCTGGGAAGGGGATTTAGGAACCAGAAATCTTCACCCCACCATCCCAGTTTTGCTCTGGATGGAAGAGAAGTTCAGCAGCACAGGAGGGCAAGGATATTACTGAGTCTGACCCTGGCATTTACTGCCTGCTGTGACTCCCAACAGTTCATAAATAAGTCACCCCATGTATCCTGGGGGTCGAGGTAGGGGAGCAAACTAACCGCAGCTTCTGAGAGAAGGGGTCATTCAGCATGGCAGTGGGGCGGAGCTATAGCAGAGTACAGTCCGACTCCTGCTTCCTCTGCCGCCGCTCCCCAGCTGGACGTCCTGATGCGGCTCCTCTCCCCTGTGTGGGATTTAACATTCCGTCATCCACCAACCTCGGAAGGGAGTCTGGATCAGAAGGGACCGTGGGGAGGAAAAACAGGAAGGAGATCCAGGGAGAGGGTTTGGCTGGAGAGGGCCCCAAGGGACACCTTGAAGAGGCCAGGGCAGAAGCAAGTGATCTGGACCAGGCAAAGCAGGGCGCTCTGGCTTGCTAAGGGAAGCTGACAGGGGCTCACCTGGAGTGAAGGGGCCCGCATCTGTGCAGGATGGACAGCTTGCTGCTGTTGATATTCCTCTTGCTGAAGTTGCTGGGCCAGCTCCAGGTCGCTAAGGCCCAGCACTCCTTGTGGCTGCTGCTGCAGGGACAAGGCAATCAGGTAATCCTAGAGAGAAAAGAGTCACAAGGTGGGTGAAGGCCTGCAGGTTTCCAAACCAGGTTTTCCTTCCAGTTTTCCAGTTCTTTCTCCCTCCAGCTCAAAACACATGCCAAGTTATTTCCCTGGTGCCAAACACCAAACAAGGAGATGGTATGAAGGTAACAGGGAGTGAAGGGACAAGGATGTTAGATGTATGGCCTCTACATAATGAGACACATATGGCTTATTTATAGCAGAAAGCTCTGTGAGAGCCAGGTGCAGTGGTGCACGCCTGTAATCCCAGTGGCTTGGGAGGCTGAGGTAGCAGAATCACAAGTTCAAAGCCAGCCTCAGCAGTTTAGCAAGGCCCTAACCAACTTAGACCGTCTCAAAATAAAAAGGGCTGGGGATGTGGCTCAATGGTTAAGTGCCCCTGGTTCCATCCCTGGCAGCACCCTCCCCCCCAAAAAAGAAACTCTTTGCCCTACATACCTGGTCCACCTGCAGCTGCTTCTCTGGGGAGCTACCCCGGCCTTCTACTGGAGGCCTCTTGCCCAGGGAATGACTCAAGTGGAAGTCAGAGTCACAGAAGCAGCTGTCTCCATCCACATTGTGCAGGCTCTCCCATACCACTTGCTCCTCCTGTAGAAAACCCTGGTCAGTGACCAGTAGGTACAAATGACTCTGCAAAGAAAAGGACAGCCAACCGGTGGGATAAGTTATACAGAGGCAGCTTACTGCCCAAGATGATCTGAGATGCAGAGAGCTTTTGAATTAGCTGGGGTGCTGGCTGGAACACATCAGTGTGAGCCTGTGGAATATGAGTGTGTGCGCGTACAGATAGACACAGGGTAGATATATAGATACATGAAGAGGGAAGGAATGTCTGAGGATATGTCCAGTTGGGTGTGAGTGTGGTGGTCATTTTGATCAAGTGTAGAATCCTCAGGGTTGGAGTGGCACCCAAGATCCTGATTCCCATCCTCTTCCCATGGTTGCCTGGGCTTTCCTGATGGTAACAGGAATAAATTATTTGGTAACCAGAGACCTCTTCCTCTTCTACCGAATTCCTAGAGAGCTTCAGCAATTTCTAACTCTCAAAGGCTACAATGTTGGGGCTGGAGTGGTGGCTCAGCAGATTCGGTGCTTGCCTGGCAAGCACGAGACCCGGGTTCAAACCCCAGCACCACATACACAACTAAATGTTGGAGCAACAAAGGCCATGTGAAAAACTAATAAAGTTATTTCTCTCTTTCTCTGTCTCTCTCACTGTCCCTCTCTCTTAAAAAAAAAAAAAGACTATAGTGTTGTTTAAAATTTCCACTATTCTTTTCTGAGAGAGGATTATATCTGCCTTTCCCACTGAGGGTGGGCTTATCCTTTATGACTTTCCCTAGCCTGTGAGATGTGAGCAGAAATGGCCCTTTCTGGGCAGAAGCACCAGTGTCCTTCTCTCCCTACATATATTTCAGATAAAGGCTCTTGGGTCAGCCTGGGTCCCAGAGTAAAGATGGTGTGGGACAGAATGTAGCAAATCTTTAGTAGATACATATGTGGTACAAGTGAGAACTAAACAGTGGTAAACTTGTGGTAAACAGTGGTAAACTTGTGGTAAGCCACAAGGATTTTAGTGATCATTTGTTACTGCAGCTTAACCTTCCTTATCCTGACTGAAACATAGACCCAGGAGAAAAAGGCATGGAGAAATAACAGTACTCCAACCCCCGTTACCTCCAAACCCTTATCACCTTGTGCTTAGTCATAGTGCTAAAGTGGTTGTTGCGGAAAAAGACGCTAAGTTCACCCTCCTTGGCAGCCGCTGTAAGCTCACACAGGCCATGGTAGGTCAGCTGTGCTGCAGTGGTCTCCAGGAATTGCTCTGCGATCAAGCCTGCCAGAAGGCACAAGATGGGGGGAACTTGGCTTACATCCAAAGTCTATGATTAGAAGAAGAAAAAAAAAAAAAACTGGGAGTGTATCTCAGTGGTATAGCACTTGCCTAGCATGTGGGAGGCTGCAGGTTCAATCCCCAGCACCATCAAAATATAAATAAAGCAAAACAAAGTCCAAGATAGGAAGAATCATCCAAATAGCCCCTTCTGAATCCCCCCTTCTAAAATCCCTTCCTTGCAGGGCATGGTGGTACAATGCTTGTAATCCCAGCAATTTGGGCTGAAGCAAGAGGACTGCAAGTTCAAGGACAGCTTCAGCAATTTAGCAAGACCCTCTCTCAAAATAAAAAATAAAAAGGGCAAGGGACTTAGCTCAGTGGTAAAGCATCCCTGGGTTCAATCTCCACTATCACACACACACACACACACACACACACACACACACACACACAAAAGATACAAATCCCTTCCCTGGGGCTAGAGATGTCGTTCAGTGATGGTATGCTCAGTCCCTAGTTTGATCTCCAACACCAAAGGGAGAGAAAAAGTTGAGACAAAAATCCTTTCCAAGAAGCCTGGCTATGTTCATTCATTAAACAATAGTGAACCAAGTATAGGGTACACGCCTATAATTCCAGTGACTCCAGAGGCTGAGATGGGAGGATGGTAAGTTCAAGCCAGCCTGGGCAACTTAGTAAGACCCTGTCTCAAAATAAAAAGGGTTAGAATTTTTCTGCCATGGAGGCCACAGAGAGAAGTATGGGGTGTGGCTCAGTGGTAGAGGGATGGCCTAGTATGAATGAAGGCTTGGGTTTCATCCCTAGCACCACCAAAAAAAAAAAAAAAAAAAGTTTCCTGCAAACCCTGAGCGTGTTGACACCTTGATCTTGGATTTCCAGGTGGCAAGCTATAAAAAAATAAATGCCTATTGTTTGAACCACCTAGCCTATTAAGTACCTTGACAACAAGATATCTCACTCCTCTCAGCTGGAGCCCTAGAGTCTAATTCATACTGGTGTGTATGATCCACTGCTGATGCATCTGTGTTGTTCTTCTATTATAAGGTGTTGACGCAAATGTTTATAGGATCTATAAAGAGGCAAGGCTGCTGAATGTAAAGTGTTCACGGCGAAATGGTTCACCTCTTCCAAAGAGGCAGCTATAATTCACCACCCACTGATTGTGGCCAAGACGAGTATGGCCCAACATTGTCAGATATGTTTTCAAAGAAGCTTAAAATACAGACTGCCAAAATAAATCATCTGATTAAAAAAAGAGAAAGAAAGAAAGAAAAAAAAAAAAAAGGCCAGGCACCATGGCACATGCCTGTAAATCCCAATGACTCAGGAGTCAGGAGAATCCAAGTTCAAGGCCAGCCTCAGCAGCTTAGTGAGGCCTTCAGCAATTTATTATTTATTGAGACCTTGTCTCAAAATAAAAAATAAAAAGCGCTAGGGAGGGGCTGGGCTGGTAGCTAAGTGCTTGCCTAGCACATATGAGGCACTGGGTTCAATCCTCTGCACCACATAAAACTAAATAAAATAAACATATAAAATTTTTTTTTAAAAAGGACTGGGGAGGGGTTGGAGCAGCGGATCAGCGGTTATGGCACTTGCCTGGCATGTGCAAGTACGTGACTTCAATCCCCAGCACCACATACGCAACGAAGCGTCTGAGGAATGAAGGTCACATAAAAAACTAAATAAAAATTGCTTCTCTGTTTCTCTCACTGTCCCCTTTAAAAAAAAAAAAAAAAGCACTGGGGAGGGGCTGGAGTAGCTTGGCAGTTACGGTGCTTGCCTGGCATGTGTGCACAGGTGGATTTAAGCCCCAGCATCACACACGTACACTAAGTGTCAGAGCAACGAAAGGCACATGAAAAACTAAATAAAATTGATTATCTTTTTTTCTCTCTCTCACTATACCTCTCTCTCTTAAAAAAAAAAAAGCTAAATAAAATTGATTCTCTTTTTCTCTCTCAATTAAAAAAAAATAAAAAAAGGACTGGGGATATAGCTCTGTGACAGAGCACCCGTGCGTTCAATCCAGTGGTGCAAATAAATTAATTAACAAAAAATAAGGCTGGGGATGTGTCTCAATGGTAGAGTGCCTTGGGTTCAGTCCCCAGTGCCTTAAAAAATAAAACTCATCTTGAGCAGCTACCTCATGCCAGGCACTGCACTAGGCCTGGGAGGCAGTGACATGGGAAGACATAGCAGTGATCTAAACAAACTTCCCAACTCCCTCTTAGGAAGCTTACATTCTAGTGGGGTGTGGGGGGAGACAAAAAGCAATCAACCTAAGCAGCTATTCTTCCCTTCACTTAAGATCCATGAGGCAGGGGCTGGAGCAGTGGCTCAGTGGTTACAGTGCTTGCTCGACATGCGCAAGTACACGGGTTCAAACCCCAGCACCACGTACACAGCTAAGTGTCAGAGCAACGAAAGCCATGTGAAAAACTCAATAAAAATTGATTCTGTCTGTCTCTCTCTTTCACTGTCCTCTCTTTAAAAAAAAAAAAAAAAATCTATGAGGGGAGGAGGGATGTCACCTTCTGTCACGAGGTTGGGGTCGTTGGAGTGTTTGCAGGTGATGATCTTCTCTACCAGTTGGTTGTAACTCAGTTTCCCAACTGTATTCACAGCCTCAGGACTCTGTATGGGGAGTGGGTAGAGTGGGACAAAAAAAGTGTTGAGTTTGGGGCTGGAGTAATGGCTGTGGCTGCAGCACTTGGTTCAGACCCCAGCACCACATACACAACTAAACAGCTGAGAAACAAAGGCAAGATGAATAAATAAATAAAATTGACTCTTTCCTTCTCTTTAAAAAAAAAAAAAGTTGAGTTTTTTTATTTTTTTTTTTTTAAGGAAGGAAATGAACCAAGCCCACATGAACTGGCAACCCTATGATCAAAGGTTCCCAAACTTTTGATGTCTAAGAACTGATTTTTTGCATATGGTTTGCTTGTATTAGGATTGTACACCCCTGCAAAAAAAAAAAAAAAAAGGGCTGAAATTCAAGAAATTCTGCCTTAGGGTCCAGTCTCCAAATCCTATTCTGCTCCCAAGTCAAAATAACTCTTACCTCCATGGTACCCACCCCACAAACCTTTGTTTCACTTATGTCAGCTTGAGATGGGTACAAGTCTCAGGGGGACTTCTCACCCTCACCTGTGGATCAACAAGCCAGCCATGGTACAGAGGTATGCCTAGTAGATCAAAGACACTGCATTCAGGTGTATACTCAAAATCAGAGACTCCCGTGAATCGCACATTGACATCCAGACCTGTGGCCAGTTTAGGCAGCACCGTCATTGCATCATCCACATTCTGGGGGTAGATAAGAAAATGATGAGCAGTCTAGCCTCCTTTCCCATAACTCCATTCCCACCTCCAGAAAAAAAAAATTAATCTTGTTACTTTTCTTCCCTAACACTCTTACAAGCCATGCTATTCCTCCCCTGACTTACCTCCCTGCCCCTTCTTTTAAGAGGGAGTTAATTTTTTTTAAATTATTTTTTTTCTGGTTTTTGTTTTTCTTCCACTTAGTGGTGTACATGGTGCCGGGGATTGGACACATGCCACTGAATCACCTCTCCAGCCCTGAGTTGACCCTTTTTATCTTAGATAAATGAACATATTTTCCAGGACAGAGATATACCATCCTCTCCCATACTAAAAGAAAACATGGTTAAAAGAGCCCTCTTAAGAAGCAAAGGGGTGTGGCTGGAACAGTGGCTCAATGGTGGAATACTAACCTGGCATGCATGAGGACTTGGGTTTTAACCCCAGCACCACATATACAACTGTCTGAAAAACTAAAACCACATGAAAAAATAAATAAAATTGATTTTCTCTTTCTCACTCCCTCTTAAATTAAAAAAAAAAAAGGCTTCTCTTAGTAGTTGTAGTGTCCCCTTATAAGCCAGAAAACCCCTAAGTCTCAAGACTTCTTGCCTTACCTGTTGAAAATTAAGCTGAAGTCCCTCTGACTTTTCCCGAGGCTTGATGGACAGGAGGCAGTTTCCTATAAGATAGGATATCTTGTCAGCCTACCCCACCAATTGTCCCAAAGGCTCAGCTTCCTCTTTTCCTGAAGAATGGGGATAATGTCAAAGGACCTCAGAGTTTTCAGAACTGGAAAGGTCCTGAGAGTCTTATCCAGACTCTTCATTTTTCAGAGGAAGAAACAGGCTTGTAAAGAAGGGCCCATCCAGAGGTCTATTATCATGTTTTAAATCCGGATAAGCTGTAATGTCATACAACCTAAGGCATTTGTAGAGAAGTATTGGAAAGGAGGGGGGAGGGATAAGGGTGGGTAATGGGGGCGCTCTTGGGGATAAATCTAATTTTCAGAATTTATATATATATATATATTATTTCATTAGAAGCTTGTTTGATTGTTCAACAAATAAATTTCTGAATTAAAAAAAGGCTATTAAGAATACATAATCATACCTTCTTAAAAAAAAAAAAGACTCTACCCAACGTTACACACAAACACTAAAGGCAGGAACTGGGGGAATAGCTCATTGGTAGAGTGCTTGCCTAGCATGTTCAAGACCCTGGGTTTGATCCCCAGCACTGCAAAAAAGAAGAAGAAAAAAAAAAAAAAAGCTGGGTGTGGTGGGGCACACCTGTAATTCCAATGGCTCGGGAGGCTGAGGCAGGAGAATTGCAAGTTCAAAGCCAGCCTCAGTAACTTAGCAAGACCCTATTTCAAAATTAAAAATTGAAAAGTAGTGGGGGGGGGGCGGCTGGAGCAGTGGCTCAGTGGTTGGTGCACTTGCCGGGCATGCATGAGGACCCAGGTTCAAACTCAGCAGGGTTCAAACCCAAGTACCACGTATACAACTAAGTGTTGAAGAAACAAAGGCACAGAGGCCAGATGGAAAAAATAAATAAAAATTTATTCTCTTTCTCTATCATTCTCTATTTCTTAAAAAAAAAAGAAAAAAGAAAAATAGGGGTTTGGAGCAGTGGTTCAGCAGTTATAGTGCTTGCCTGGCACAGGTGATGAGGATCCAGGTTTGATCCCCAGCACCATGTACACAATGAAGTGTTGGAGCAACGAAAACCAGATGAAAAGCTAAATAAAATTGATTCTTCTCTCTCTCTTTCTCTCTCTCTCTCTCTTTTGAAGAGAGATAGGGAGAGAGAGATAATCAATTTTTTTTTTAGTTCCTCATTTGGCTTTTGTTGCTCAGACACTTCACTGTGTACATGGTGCTGGGGTTCGAACCCATGTCCCTGTGCTTGCAAGGTAAGCGCCGAAACCACTGAGCCACCCCCTCCAGCCCCTCCCTCTCTCTCTTAAAACAAACAAACAAACCTGGGGACATTGCTCAATGGTTAAGCACTGCTGGATTCAATCCCTGGTGCCCAGAAAAAACAAACAAACAAAAAAAAGGCAAAAAGCAGAATTGGTGTTATAATCCAGGTCTCCTGATTATTTGTTTCTTCTTCTTTTTTTTTTTTTTTTAAAGAGAAAGGACAATGAGAGAGAGAGAGAGAGAGAAAGAGAGAATCAATTTTATTTAGTTTTTCACATGGCTTTTGTTGCTCAGACACTTCATTGTGAACGTAGTGCTGGGGTACGAACTTGTGTCCCTGCGCATGTGAATTAGGCACAGAAACTACTGAGCCACGGCTCCAGCCCCGTTTTTGCTCTTCTATACAGGGACTGAACCCAGGGACACTTAACCGCTGAGCTATATCCCCAGTCTTTTTATTTTGGGTTTTGAGATAGGATCTCGCTAAGTTGTTGAAGCTGGGTCAAACTTGGGATCCTCCTCCCTCAGCCTGGGATTGTAGGCATGTACCACCATGCTGGACTCAGGACTCCTGACATCTTGACCTTTGCTTTTCATTCTCCAGCCTTGCAAAGATGCCCCATTGACCCTTACCCTCCCTACCGCATCAGAACCCCAAATGGGAATCCCACAAAAGTCTGAATTTAATTTCTGGTTGCGTGGATAGCTCTGGAAGCCTTTGGAGAATTCCTCTTTAAGGTCCAGTCACTCACCAAGGTGGGCCATGAGCTCATCCGATGTGATCACTTCCTTCTGGGGAGGCAGCTTCACCTACAGATAGAAGCAGTGATCGAGTGTGTGCCTTCCCTCTCAGAGCACAAAAGCATCTACAGAAGTAGGGAGGGGTGTGCTGTGGCACAGTAGGGTGTGGGAAATGGTATGGAGCAACAGAACGAATAGGAAATACTGTAAGATATTCCCATTTGCTAGAGAACAGGAGAGAGAGGAGTAGGACAAAGAATAATCAGGAAAGTTCTGATTGCTTTGAGAAAATCAGAATGATCAGCAGGTGGGTCAGAGAAGAGTATTCCCCAATATTTTCTGAGACCCTATCAGTTTTTCTCTCTTACCTTCCACTGAAGAAAGAGGATGTTCATGATGGCAAGGAGAGGGCAAGGGCCGTTAGTGCTCTGGGTGATGATGGGTGTCTGTTCGCCCTTCCAGGGGATCCACTTTACACAGTAGAAATCAGGCTCAGGCTGCCGGGTCCTGGGGGACTGGGGAAGCTCCTGGGGTCTGGAGCATGCCTCGATTATCTCGACCTTGGATGACATGCTACAGGATGGCCCAGATTGACTTGAGCTAGTTTCAGGTGGAGGGCATTCAAGATTCTCCTCACTATGGGTTGGGAGCAAAGCTCGATCTCCTGACTTCTGCTCTCCAGCTTCCTCATCAGTATCTCTGGTGTCTTTGTCCTGAGAGTGCTCATCTGGTCCTGATGGGACTTCATGGTTTTCAGAGGTGTCTGTTTCTGCATTCTTGTCCTTGTCAGGGGCCAGATGTTCAGGCTGAGTGTGTTCCATGGTGGGAAGCGAGTCAGCTAAGGGGTGTTGAAGATTTTTCTTGACCTCAAGTGCTTGCTTATGTCAGTCTTGGTATGCAGAAGATAGACCTGTCCAATAAGAAGATCATTGAGTCCAAAAGAAAAGGGACCCCAAAAAGTCTTGGAAAATGAATGTTGTATGGAAGGATGGTTAGTGTGTCTACACACTCCTGGCTATAAGTAGTGCATGTCTTTCTCAGTCCATGTAAAGAGGACTCAGACTCAGCTCTACTTTTAACTTGTGACCAGATGGGACCAATGGTGGTTTAGACTTCTAGGCTTGACAGGGATGGTTCATGTGGTACTGAAGACACTGAAGGGAGCCAGCTTCCCTGAAACAGATGACAGAATGGGAGAGTATAAAGGAGAAGGAAGAAAATAGATGGAGAGCTGTTCTATTTTCTTTTAGATTATCTGAGCCCATGGGGGGGGTAGGTGCCTGTATATATGGATCATTATAAATGATCCTAAGGTTTATAATATGATGATATTCAGCTAACGTTGTAAGAGTCATCATATCAGTAGGCTGCACCATAGCCAGGACAGGGTAATTCCTCTGTGTTATACCAAGCCCCCTCCCTTTATGAAAAAACCTGAGCACACATACTGCTGTATCCTTAGGGATAGTGTCTCCCAGTCTCACACCAAAGGTGAAAAGTGATTGGGGTGGACTGGAGATGCAAAGAGGCAGCGTCAAGCTCCTAAAGGTGACCTGCTGGTGAGAAAGGGAAGTCTTTTTCCTCAAAGGATTGTTTTATTACGCAATCACAAACCACAGCAAAAGGTCTTGGGAGGGGCTTCCTGGAGGCGGTAGAGGGGAAATGTAGGTCATGGGGACTTGAATTAGAGAGTGATTCTAATAACTAACTTCAAATTGGGGGCACAAAAAGGATCCCCTGCAAATTCTTCTCTGGAGTTAATTTCTCAGTAGTTCCTTGTTCTCCAATCTGCCTAAGCCCAGAGATACTCTCTTGTTCACTATTTTATATGGAAAAGGAAAATGCTGATTATTGATTTACAAATATTCCCTCTAGGGGCTGGAGCAGTGGTTCAGCAGTTGAAGTGCTTTCCTGCATGCACAAGGAGCCGGGGTTCAAACCCCAGCACCATATACACAACTAAATGTCAGAGAAACAAAGGCCAGATGAAAAAAATAAAATAAAATTGATTCTCCTCTCTCTCTCTCTCTCTCTCTCTACTGTACCTACCAGTGTGTAGTTCTTTATGTCTGGTTCCATCTTGGTCATTTTTTCAATGTGAACATTGGGCCTGTTTAACTGGCTCTCTATCAACACTAAGCATCAAGTCAGGCATGGATAGACATTTAATCAACACTGATAGTAAGGGTAAGAAGCCACAAACCTGGCCCTCTAGAAACCATCTCCTTTCAATCCGTTTACTCCCCTTCCTGCTCCTTAGGATTAAAAACAACAACAACAACAACAAAAAAAAAAACAAACAGGTAGAAATGAATCAAGTTAGAATTCTTGCCTTTTCTCCAGCTCCCTCCTCTCCTGAGGTTCTGAGGTTATACTTTTTTCCTGTCAAGGTGCAAGAATTTGGGGCTAGGAGTAATGCCTGGGAGACGAGGGTGAGGAACATTAAATTTACTGAAATAAAATAAGCCTAGTCACCACTCAATCATCCTCCTGATTCAAATATAACAAATATAATTTACCCCAGCTGCATTTCATTTACAAGTTGTTCATTTAGAACAAGAATAGAATATTGCCTATAGAGGTTACATATTTTTTCTTTCTCTCTCTCTCTTCTCTCTTAGACCCCTGCCCACATGGCACTTAAGGTGAGCCTTGAAGCAGATGTCAGAACCAGAGAAAGTTAAAAAAGCTTGAAGAAAACAGAGCTCATTTTCTGCCCAGTGCTAGAAATAATCAATAATTAAGTGGGGGCTGGGAAGCTAGCCTGCCAGAGGGACGAACCAAAGGAAACCAGGAGCGCAACACCAGAGGGAGTGGGGTCTCCAGAGAAATTGGGCAGAGCTAAGTGGCTAAACCCTAAGAGGCAGGGCAGGAAATGTACTGGAGGGTTTCCACCCTAGAAGGTACACTCCTCCTAGGAAGGGTATGGAGTATTTCAGAGTAGGTACTCAAGCAAATCAGGATTTCATCCTTTTCTTTCTGTTCAAGCCCTACACTTTCCAGCTGGAACTAACCTATGGTGTCGGGTGAGGGAGATAAAACAGCCCTGGCCTCTCCCTAGACAGTGGCAGTAAATAGTCCCAGAGTTCAAGAAGCATATAAAATAGGTCGTTTCAACAAGACACCCCCCCAACCCAAACACACCAGGAACTTTCCTCTCCCAAGTCCCTTACTGTACAAACCAGTAAGGGACTGGTTTGTACAGGATTTAAACCTCTTTCTTAGTCTGACCCAAATCTTCTCGCAATCAGTGGTTTATATTTTTCTCTCATCATTAAACACTGCCACAGTGGGCTGTCTACTTGCTCCCAAAGAGAGGAGGAGGGTTTCGTTAGAAGAAGGAAATGAAGTGACCAAGCAACATTTATTTACATGTTCCTCCTGCTTTAGCTCCTCTAAGCCATCCAGACTTGTAGAGACCACAGATGGGAGGACAGACAGGTGTCAACTCCCTCAAGAGGAGAGGAAAAGGAAAGCTGCGGATAGAAGAGGTAAAAATGGTTAAGACAAAGTTTTTACCTTAAAGAAGTGGGTGCAGTTCCAGGACTGAGGAGGAGAGTTCAGCTCTGGCAGTCTGATGGGGGAGGTGGGGACCGTGAGGGGCTCCACCAGTGCCAGCTGCCTCCCGGCTGTCAACGCCAGAGTGCCGGAGCGAACACAGGTTAACACAGGTTCAGAAGCGTGACTGGCGGCCCTGGCTGGGTTGTGGCCACTTCCGGACTCACGCCCAGGACTGGAGCACCACAGTAGAGTGAGGGCAATCAGGGGCACAGTTCAGGTGCTCCCGGTGCCTCAGAGTGGCTTCAGGATTCTTGAGCGGCTGAGTCTTGGTGCGCACTCCAGGCCCTAACTACAAACTGGTTTTCAAAGGAAGTTTGTGGTTTTTCTTTTTTCCTCTTTCTCTCTCTCGTTTTCCTTAGGGACAAAGAAAAATTAGTCAAGGACAAACTCCCTGGAGGAGGAGTGACCTGCCCAGCACTGGAGGATTTCCACCAGTGATTTCTGACCCGGTCAGGAGCTTGGTGATCAGCAGAGAGGGAGAGAGAAACAAGGAGAGAAAAACAACAGACCCTTTCTCTTCCCTCCGTCTGCCGCTGGAAAGGATGGAGCACTTGTGCCTCTCTGGTGAGAATAGGGAAGAGCAAGTGCCCTTGCTGAGCGGGGAGGAGCTGGGCTGGACAGCAGCAGCTTGTTGGATCTGGGCTTTTCCCCTGCATGTGGCAGTCCTTTGCTCTGGATCCACAGAAGCAAGGCCAAACAGCATGACATTTGTATATTAACTCATTTAATGTTAAAAAAAAAAAAAAAAGTTCTGCTCCTTCTCTTTGGGAGCCCTCATAGGGTCAGCTCCTTTCCAACCTGTGCTCTGGTTCTTGTTTCCTATAGGACTAGCTTCTCATCGATCATCTCCTTTCAGCTTCCAACTCCAAGAGGAGGAAGAGCTGTTGTGAGATTGGTGGTAGGAAATAAAGGAATAGATTAATAAATGAGGGAACAAAGCCAGGTGTGGTGGACCATGCACATAATCCCAGAGACTGATGTAAGTTCGAGGCCAGCATGGGCAACATAGGCCCTAACCAACATAGTGAGAAACTGTCTCAAAATTAAAAACATTTTAAAAAGGGCTGGGAATGTAGCTCAGTGGGTAAAGCACTCCTGGGTTCAATCCCTGGTACAAAACACAAACAGAGAGAGAGAGAGACAGAGAGAGAACAAGAGGCAGAAGAAGGAAGAAAGAATGGAACATTTGATGGTGAGGGGACCTTTTTTGGAGGCAGTCTGCACTACCCTGGGTCTGGAAAGTGGCAGTTATTAAGGGAAGTTGGAACCTGACTCTACATTCTGAAGGACCTTCCAAACTAGTTACACAGCCGCCACAGGATGAGACTTCAAGTAAGTCTGAAAGCTGAAAGAGCAGCTGGAAAAATTAGGAAGCCAGGAGCACACAGTCAAGGCCACAACGGTCCAAGAAAGAAATGAAATTCTTGTTAAGACTGCAGAATTGTGAAGGAAGCAGCAGCAGGAGTCGACAAAACCGTAGGTATTAAGCAGAGGTGTCAAAGATTATTCTGTTTCCCTAGCGCCGACAACCATAAAATTGGTGGCAAGGGGTCAATTTGGTAAAGGGGAGAATTTGAGAAACGAAAATGGAGAGCCCTTTGCCATGTAATTTGTAACGTCAACCAGATGCTTGGTGTCATGAATGGAAAGATGCTATACTTAGCCCGATGTGAAAGAGGAAGTTCAGATGCCAAAAGATAGGTTACTATGATGCATACACATGTGTGTATCAAATCTCTCAGAAAATTTTCCTTCCCTCAATTTTTGGGGGCATTTCGGAGTTTCTGGACTACGTTTCCCAGGACGCCTTGCGCCACGCCCCTCTGCTTCCGGAGAGACGTCCCATGAGTCTCTGGGCGCAGAACTCCGCCTCCACCGCTAGGGGCGGGGTTGCGTCGGGCTCCGCTAGTGACGGATTACGCACTTCCTCCTGGGGTCGGGGGGCCGAATATCTGTGTGGCGGGTTCGAGTCCCGCCTCCCGACTCTGGCCTCAGGACCTCGAGCCCTGGGTGGGGTACATTCACTGGGTAGCCTCTCCTCTACGAGGAGCGACGGCATACCTTGGGCTTCACCATGGAGGACTACCTGCAGGGTTGTCGAGGTGCTCTGCAGGTAACGGATCTCTGTCTGACCGTAAGGAACGGAGCGTGGGGTCCGGGAAGGATGAAGATGCCGGGTGTAGGGAGCCCAGACGGTCCGTGTGGAGGAATCACCGGGTTGTGAGGAAGGGGGATTGGGGTCTGGTCAGGCTTGGAGCGGGGGAGCAAAAACCTAGCTTATGAGCCGAAGAATGCCCCTGGGTCTCCCGACTTTGGTTCCCCACCTCTGGGGTCTTCCCGAGAGCGGGGAGCCTGGGGCCAGGGTTCTGATTTGAGTTTCTCTTGCTGTCGCCTGGTCGTGCCGCCGTCAGCCGTGCCCGCGGGGCGTGTGTACCCCTTTTTCTCTCCGCTCGGCTTAGCTTAGCTCTCTGGCCTCCAGGTGAAGCTCTGGGGTGCGGAGGGAACCTGGGCGAAGCGCTGGCTTTCTCGCTTCTGATTTGCGGTTTCTCTCCGAATTGCCGTTCGAACTCTTTTGTAGCTCTTAGAGGTGGTGATGGTGTTTTACTTTAAACCTGTATTTTAAAGATGTGGAGTATAGCGAGCCCAGACAGTCCTTGTGGAGGAATCACCAGGTAGTGAGAAGGGGGCTTGGAGCGTATTTTAAAGTCAAACTTAGTACAGATTACATCAGGAATGACCCACAACCTGCACTCCTTTACCTCCGGTTTCTTCTTTGACTTTAAAGTACATAGATGACACCAAATCCCCCTGCGTGGCAGAAAGGATAAACAAGTGTGTTTGGAGTCAAAACTATAAACATGATTCCTGAAATGCTTTGTCGCTTATTGTGGGTGCTTTGTGACCGGTTGGACCCAGTCATGTTGACTGGACATGCAGCATTAAGCTGTTATCCCCAGTAGCAGCAAAAAGTTAACCAGAGAGAGACTTCAGGAAGTCACCTGGGCCCCCTACTTTAAGTCAGACAGACCTGGAAGAAACCTAAACATAAGACTGACATGTCTTCCTTTTAAGGTGTCTTAAACTCAACAAATTCTCTGGGCAGTAAGTACATTGTAATCTTTAACATACCCTAAAAGTCACCAAATTCCGGCTGCAGACTCACCTGCTGGGATAAATGAATGCTCTCTCATATTTGAATTTTTCCTTGTGAAAAACATGTCTGGGAAAAGTTGTTTAAATGCCTTAGGCAATTTGGAACCAATTCTTATTGGAGGACTAATAGTTTTTGTAGCAACAGTCTAAGCGTTAAACAGATGATTTTTTTTCTCCAATAATTCAAATGACTAGTTTCTTTCCCATCATTTGGTGAAGAGCCCTTGGACCCAAAAACATTTCTTTGCAAACCTTTCTTTCCAGCATCTACCTTCCACAGTACCCCCTGCTCCTAGGTAGCAATATGTCTCTACAACGTTATGAAGCTAGAAAAAGACTTCTCTCTTTTTTTTTCCCCAGTATTGCTAGTATTCTGGTATTTCCTTCTGTGCATTCATCTTCCAGAGAGCAAGATCTAGATCTTTTTTTCTAAACGTGTAAACTTGTAAATGTGAGATCGTGTCTTAGAACTTTCATCATCACAAAGCCTGGCTGGAGAGAGAAGAAAATAAGACCGTAGGAACTAAAGCGAGTAAACGGATGACGTGACATGCCAGTGATTTAGAATCCTTTTAATTATAGTGGTAGTTAATACAGAAAGGATATGAAATGAAAACGAGAAAGATCCCTTTTCTTCTTTCCATCCAGCTCCTGAGGCCACCCTACTGTTTCTTCTATAAAGAAATGTTCCATTTAAAAGAACTCCTATTTAACTGAATGTCCTATTTGTTGTGACTCATCTTTCACTTGTAGGAGGGAGAAATATTTCTTCAGGGTGGAGCTGCATTCAAGTTCAGGAACAAATGCTCCAGAAGGTTTTAGATAAAGAATTGTATATACTTCTCAGGCATGAGGCAGGAATCAGGAGTGACTGACTGTCCTTACAAATTTGCAGTCCTGATATCAGTAACAGTCCAGTGTCTCCCCTTACCCCCGGCCCCACTAGGTTTTTTTTTTAGGGGGGCAGTGAGCGAGCTGGGAGGGTTTGTCTATCTCTGGTTCTTTGACTCGTTTTATTTCCTCCCTCATTAACTATTTTTTACAGTAGTTATCAGAACATATTCAGCTTCATAAGGGAAGTGGTTTACTTTGCCAGCCCTGAGCACCCTTCCTAAAAAAAAAAAAAAAAAAAAAAAAAACCTGGTAGGGTTGAATCTAAGGGCACTTAACCACTGAACCACATCCCCAGCCCTTTTTTATATTTTTGGGTCTCGCTCAGTTGCTGAGGCTAACTTCGAACTCATGATCCTCCTTCTTCAGCCTCCCGAGTCGCTAGTAGTGGGCTACCACATCTGACCACAACTAGTGGGTCTTTTTTTCCCCCCAGGAAATAAAAATGTTCATATTTCGGCTCTCAGATTGCATTTCTTCCATTGGCAGCTCAGGTTTCTTCATACTGTTAAATTTAAATATTTTTCGTGAATTTTCCCTCTAATGATCAGAAAACTAAGGCTGTTTGGCCTGTGCTAGTTAAGAATTTCACATGGGGCTCAGTGGTTTTAGCGCTTGCCTCGTATGTACAGGGACATGAGTTTAAACCCCAGTACCATGTACGCAACAAAGTGAGCAAAGAAAGCCACATAGAAAACTAAATAAAATTGATTCTCTATTTCTCTCTCTCACTGTCCATCTCTCTTTAAAAAAAAAAAAAAAAAGTTTCACAGATGTTGGGCTGGAGCTGTAGCTCAGTATTTGGAGTGCTTGCCTGGCACACCCAAAGACCATTCTTGTGAGCCAGGCAGCAAACCCCCTTACTCAGTGTTTCAAAATCTACTGACTTGGGCCCTTATTGGAAAAATCCCACCTTACTAAAAATTCCCATTTTAACCAGAAAACTCCTTCCTTGACCCTTCCACCCTCTTTCGGTCTGTATCTGCCCCAGGCTGTAAGAGGCAGGTGGGTCCTAGACTCTACAGAGCCCCCTCCTCCCCTAGACTCTACAGGGGATCCCCCCCCCAGTTTCTCCCAAATAAACTGTTGAGATGCTGCTCTCCTATTTCCTTCATTTGCTTCTTTCCTTGCATGCACCACATATACAACTAAGTGTCAGAGAAACAAAAGATGGATGAAAAAATAAATAAAATTCTTTCTCTCTCTCTTAAAAAAAAAAAAGTTTCATAGATTTTTTCCTAAATGACGAGGAGAATGGTACATTATAAGTTGAGCTGTCATCCACCCATTTTTGCCCAGGATAATCTTAGTTCTTTCAAGCATAATCATTAGGAAGTACCCCTTTGGGGATGGAGCAGTGGCTCAGTGGTATCATGCTTGCCTGGCATGTATGAGGACCTAGGCTCAAACCTCAGCACCATGTACACAACAAAGTGTGAGAGCAATGAAAGCCACATGAAAAACTAAATAAAATTGATTTCTCTCTCTCTCTTTCTCAAAAAAAAAAAAAAAGAGTACCCCTTTGCTTCCTTTTTCTTTATTTCTTTTTTAAATATACCACAGACCAGTGACTCAGGAGGCTTATGCAGGAGGATCACAAGTTCAAAGCTAGCCTCAGCAATTTAGTGAGGCCCGAAGCAACTTAATGAGACCCTGTCTCAAAAATAAAATAAAAAATAAAAGGGGCTGGGGATGTGATTGAATTATTAAGCATCCCTGTGTTCAATCACTGGTACAAAAAAAAAAAAGAGACACTAGAAAGTTTTTCTCTCTCATTGTCTTCTTTCTTTAAAATAAAAAAGAAAAGAGTGCCCCCCTTTGAATAATAAAGTATATAGTCATCCAGCTCTTAAACTATAGTAGGGATGAGGAATATTCAGCCACAAAAAGGTAGGGAGCACTGGATATGGAGGTGCACATCTGTAATCCCAGTTTCTCTGGTGGCTGAGGCTAAAGAATCTCAAAATCAAGGTCAGCTTGGGCATTTTATGGAGACCCAGTCTCAAAAAATAACTAAGAGCTGGGGATGTAATTCTGTAGTTGAGTCACCCCCCCGTGCTGGGTTCAATCCCCAGTATGGTAGGCTGGGGATAATAAGGCCCTTACAGTAGAAGTTAATTCCGTCTGAGAACAGCTGTGCTGGAAGCTGCAAGTTTAAAGGAAAAGGAGCTTCACAGAGAAAGGGGGTATTTAAGTAGAAGTGGAATGGACAGGGAGGGGTAGAAAAAGAAGAAATGGAACAGAGTACATCTTTAGTATTTTTACAGAGTAGGCACTTCATGAACTTGATTACAGTATTATCCTTACTTTTCTCTAGGAAAATGAGGCTTAGAGAAGTGCACGTAGAAACGGAGCTGGGATTTAGCCCGAGTTTGTGATCTTTTCAAGTGGCAGTCCTGCTTTTAGAGAACAAATACTGCAAAGAAAGGGCAGAGCGGGGAATGTGCACATCATGGTTTGGGGGTGGTGAGCAGTCCAGCTGGGCTGGGTAATGGTGGGTGCTGAAAGGAGAAAAGAATGCTACTACCTCCCTTGGTCATCCCAGTTCCAAGATGTGCCCCAAGTTGCTGAATATCCTATTTGTACTCATTCCTTTCGGTTGCTGTCTGGGCTTGACTGAGCACAAAGGGTTAGTTGTTTACCTTGCTCTGGAGATCATTTCTCTACTTCAGAGCTATGAAGTTGTATTTGGTCTCTGCTTTCTGTTTTTCTTTGCCTTTTTTCCATGCTGGGGATCTGACTGATCCTGGTTCAGCTGCTACTTGCAGTAAAGCTGCATGCACTATTTTTTTTTTTTTTAAGAGAGGGAGACAGTGACAGAGGGAGAAAGAATCAATTTTATTTAGTTTTTCATGTGACTTTCGTTGCTCTGACACTTTGTTGTGTACATGAGCTGGAGTTCGAACCCACGTCCTAGCACATGCCAGACAAGCACCATAACCGCTGAGCCACCGCTCCAGCCCCTGCATGTGCTATTGTAAAAGAGTTTCGGAGAGGTTCTCTGAGGGCCACCTGCACCCAGCAATAGGCTTCTCCACCTTGCTTTTCCTTTTCGCTGTACCTCTACCTTTTCTTTCCAGAGTCAGGGCCTTGCGGCCTCTTGTGTTTATATAGTTGCTTCTCTAGAGAACATAGGACCTCTCCTACTGCTTCAGTGAGCACGTTATCCCTGCAGCCACTTGTCTCAAGTGTTTTGTGTCACTTTGATCCACAGCCTTCTAGGAAGTTCATGGTTTCCAGGAAATGGAGTGGCCTACTCTGTTATCAGTGATGGGAATTATAAGTCAAAGGAGTTTCTATATGACTATGTTCTTGGGTACAGAATTCTCTTACTGCTTTGGGAAATAAGTATACACACACTCACACACACACACACACATACACATATACACATATACATGCACACACGGTTTTTTTTTGGGTACTGGGAGTGGAACCCAGGTTTGTTTGTTTTTTTGTAAGAAAGAGGGACGGTGAGAAAGAGAGAAGCAATTTTTATTTAGTTTTTCATGTGAACTTTGTTGCTCCAACACTTTGTTGTGTACGTGGTGCTGGGGTTCAAACCCGCATACTCGCACATGCCAGGCAAGTGCCGTAACTGCAGAGCTACTTCTCCAGTCCCCCCCCCTTTTTTTAAAGAGAGAAAAACTTTTTTTTTTTTAAGAGAGAGTGAGAGAGAAAGAATTAATTTTATTTTTTTCATCTGTTTTTGTCTTTCTAATACTTAGTTGTGTATGTGGTGCTGGGGTTAGAACCCTGGTCCTCCCACGTGCCAGGCAAGCATTCCACTATTGAGCTACCTCTCCAGCTCTCCAGTTCTTTTTTATTTATTTATTTATTTATTTTTAGAAGAGGATGAATTTTATTTATTTTTTCATTTGATTTTTGTTTTTCCAACACTTAGTTGTGTATGTGGTGCAGGGGTTTGAACCTGCATCCTTGTACATGCCAGGCAAGCACTGTACCACTGAGCCACTGCTCCAGCCCCTTGTTTGTTTGTTTGTTTTTGGATTTATTTTTGTTTTGTTTTTGAGACAAAATAATTGTGCATATTTATGGGGTAGAGTGACAGTCCAATACATGTATACAATTCATAATGATAAAATCAGAATAATTGGCTTCTCTCTCAGACATTTATCTACTCCTGGTACCAGGAACTGAATCTATGGTTGGGCGTGGCAATGCAGGCCTGTAATCCCAGCAGCTCAGGAGGCTGAGGCAGGAGAAGGACAAGTGCAAAGCCAGCTTCAGCAATTTAGCAAGAACCTGTCTCAAAATAAAAAATAAAAAGGGCTGGGGATGTGGCTCTGTGGTTGAGCACTTCTGGGTTCAATTCCTATGGCCTTGCACATGCTATGCGGGCACTCTACCCCACCTATCATTTCTTAATGTTGGAAATATTCAAAATCCTCACTATTGGCTATTTTAAAGGATTAAATTAATTTTTGTTAACTATTTTTCTTTTTTTAAAAGAGAGAATCAGCTTTATTTACATTTTCATCTGGCCTTTGTTTCTCCAACACTTAGTTGTGTGTGTGGTGCTGGGGTTTGAACCCGCATCCTTGTGCAGCCAAGGAAGCACTCCAACTGCTGAGCCACCACTGCAGCCTCTTTTGTTAGCTATTGTTATCCTATGGTGCTACAGAACTTTAGAAGTTGCTCCTCCTATCTGACTGTGTCCCTTCCTCCATTAACCATCCTCTCACTATCCTCCCTCCCCGTCTCAGGCTCTGAGATCAACTCTTTGTCTTTGAGATCAACTTTTTTGTGTCCACATATAGGTGAGAATCTGCAGTGTTTGTCTTTCTGTGCCTGACATATTTCAGGTATTATAATGTTCTCCAATTCCATCCATGTTGCTGCAAATGGATGGAATGGACCTCATGCATCCTAGGCAAGTATTCTATCATCGAGCCATATCCCCAGCCCCACGTAACCAACCTTCCTCCCTTCCTTCACTTCATCCCTCCTACCACTGAGCCATATCCCTAGTGCCACATTTCTTCCTTCCTTCCTTCCTTCCTTTCTCCCTTCCTTCCTTCCTTTATTTTCTTTCACAGTACTGGGAGATTAACCCACCTTTTCTTATCCAACATCCATGAGTGTATTCCTAGATTGATTCTTTATCTTGGCTACTGTTGTAAATAGTGTTGCAATAAACACGCAAGGAACTATGTGTCTGACATCCTGATTTCAGTTCCTTCAGTTGTGGGATTATTGCATCATTTAATAGTTCTATCTCTAGTTTTTTGAGGAAACTCCATAGGGTTTTCCCTATGGAGGAAAAAATAGTACCAATGACTGTATTAATTTATATTCCCACCAACATCCTGACCAGCATGTTAATTTTTTGTCTTTTATAATAGCCCCTCTGTCTGGGAAGAGATGAATCTTACTGGTTTTGATTTGCATCAGATCAAAATGATGATTAGTGATGCGGCTTCCACACTCTTGGGGTTGGGGATTTAGCTCAGTGGCAGAGCGCTTGCCTAGCATGCGCACGGTCCATTGTTAGGTCCTCAGCCCTAAAAAAAAAAAAATCTAATCTCAGGGATGGGAGTAGAAAATGGAGAATAGGGTGGTTTAAAAACAACCCAGTCTGGAGTGGTGGCTCAGTTGTTATGGCGCTTGTCTGGCATGCACAAGGCTGCAGGTTCAAACACCAGCACCACGTACACAGCAGAGTGTCTGAGCAACAAAAGCCACATGAAAACCTTAAGTAAAATTGATTCTCTCTCTCTCTCTCTCTTTGTCTCTCTAAAAAAAAAAAAAAAACAAAGAACCCTGTCTGGTAACTAGGGCAATTTGTGCCACCACGAGTCTGCAAAAGTTGCCCCTTTCCAGCTTCTTTCCTGGTGGGGAAAGCTGGATGGACAGCCTGCACAAAGAAGATGATTCTAGATTCCCTAGATCCTCCTTTTTCCTGAAGTTTTCTGTTTGATAACTGTTCCTTGTTGTTTTATTCCTCTGAACTCTTTTCCTACTTTGCTAAACTCTTGGCCTAGCAAGAATTCCCTGATTGAAGAAGACAGGGTGTGTAGATTTTCACCTTCCTGTGATCCTCTAGTTCTCAACTGGGGTGATTTTGTCCCCTCAGGAAACATTTTGCATTGAAATATATAGAGATTTTTTATTATCATGACTAGGGTGCTTAATGGCATCTAATGGATAGAGGTCAGAGATGCTGCCAAATATCGTATAATGCACCAGACAAGCCCTACAACAAAGAATTATTCAGTCCAAAATAACCAGCAATGCTGAAATTAAGAAACCCTGCTGTAACTAGTGTGGCTTATTTTGTCTCTCTTATCCTATCCTCTCAGAAGCAGACTGTCATAGAAGTTCAGAAATAAACTGGTAAGAGAATTATTGTGCCCTAAACTGAGCCTTAGAGTTTATATTCTCATTCCACCCAACAGAATGATCATTCCTAAAATAATAATAATAATAATAATAATGTGTGTGTGTGAGAGAGAGAGACAGAGACAGAGAGAGAGAGACATACATATTGAGATTGAGCCACGGCTTGGCACATGCTAGGCAAACAATACTAATGAGCTACATTCCCATCCCTTTTTATGTATTTTTATTTTGAGAAAACATCTTGCTAAGTTGTCCATTCTCACCTCAAATATGTGATTCTTCTGTTTTAGCCTTGAATTGGGATTACAGGCCACCATGCCTGGTTAAAAAAATAATTTTTTTTTTTTTTAATATACTGGGAATGGAACCCAAAGGTGGTTAACCACTAAGACACATCTCCAGCACTGCCTGTTTTTTTTGTTTTTTTTAATGTTGAGACAGGGTCTTGCCAAGTTGCTGAGGCTAGCTTTTGAACATGTAGTCCTCCTGCCTCAGCCTCCTGAGCCACTGGGATTATAGGCAAGCTCTACTGTACCTGGCATAAAATAATAATTCTTTAAATATCTGCCTCTTTAGTTATTTTGAGAATTAAACAGTTAGTACATGTATAAATGTTAGAATAATGCTTGGCACACTCAATAAACATTTAAAAGCAAAGCCAAAAAAGAACCCTATCTTTGCTACTGTGGATACTGTAGTCTAAATGTGTTTTATTTAAAACTCTGATAGTTAAATAGATACAGAGGAACAAGTTTAATAATAGCAACTAGCCTTTGCTCCTCAGAGTTCTTATCAGCAGCTGGACTTCTCAAAGCTTTAAAAATAAAGGTTCCAGCTGCAGCACCTGTTCTTGCTTTAATCTGAACCTGCTTTTTGGGTTGTGGAAGATGTCATCAGGGATTCTCGGGACAGACATAGTTTTGCTGAACAACTGGATAATGGACTAGTTTTTATTTTTACCTGGATTTTCAAAGTCTTTTTGCCAATTCTCATGATTTAAAAGTGTAAGGTCATCAGCTGCCAAACTGGTCTATTTTTTTTTTTTTTTAAAGAGAGAGGGACAGTGAGAGAGACAGAGAAAGAGAAACAACTTTATTTAGTTTTTCACATGGCCTTAGTTGCTCTAACACTTAGTTGTGTACGTGGTGCTGGGGTTTGAACCCGGGTCCTCGCGCTTGCCAGGCAAGCACCGAAACCGCTGAGCCACTGCGCCAGCCCCAAACTGGTCTATTTTTGAAGCATAAGAAATCAGAGAATTGTTTGCTGCTCTTCTTCTATAACTTAACATTCCAGAAGACAGCTTACTGCGGGGAAAACGCACTTTTCTACCCATTGGCTATGCATGCAGTGGTTAAAGCTTAGATAAAACACTTAGACCCTCTGCTTGTATCTTCGTCCATTAAGTGAGGACTCCGGTTATGTGACCCACCCTCCGCTATGAAGATCAGTGAAAGGATGTGTGTGAAGCCCACGTTGAGTGCAGAGTGAATGGAGAAGGAGAGAGATGCTCTTGTTAGTTTCCCCTTTTCCTTCCTCTCCAGGAGTCCCAGCATCTACATGTTGTACTGGGAAATGAAGCCTGTGACTTGGACTCCATGGTGTCTGCTCTTGCTCTGGCGTTTTACCTGACAAAGGTGAGTACTAGGAACAGAGTGCCTTAGAATGAAAAGATTTAGATTCAAGACTTAGCTCTGGGGGCTCAGCGGTTAAAGCACTTACCTGGCATGCGTGAGAAGCCAGGTTCTAACCCCAGCACCACATATACAACTAAGTGTCAGAGAAACAAAAACCAGATGAAAAAAAGAATAAAACTATTGTTTAAAAAAAAAAAAAAAAGACTCAGCTTTTCCATTTACCAACATTTAGCTTTGGGTAAGTTAAATCCCTTAACTTTACTGAGTATCATGTCACCATCTGAAATGATAATACTTTTCAGTGTTGTTGTGAGGAAAAAATGAGTAAACCATAAAGCAATATTCGAACAGATGATTATTGAGTTCCTTAGGGGTGTTAGTGATCTTGTGTGTATTCCTCTTGCACAGGTTAGCTCTTAAGGACTGATAATGCCTTCTCTTACCATCACATCTAGAATTAGGTCTTTTCTGTGAGTAACCTTGTTGACTTTAATGTTATTGCTAAGAAGCGGGGAGGGCAAGAGCCATCCTTTCTGGCATGAGGATGTAGCTCAGTGGTAGAGCACATGCTGGGTTCAATCCTCAGCACCTAAAAACTAAAAAACTGGGGCTGATGCAGTGACTCAGTGGTTATGGTATTTGCCTGGCATGTGCGAGGATGCAGGTTCAAACCCCAGCACCACATACACAACTAAGTGTTGGAGCAACGAAAGCCACATGAAAAACTAAATAAAATTGATTCTCTCTCTCTCTCTCTTTAAAAAAAAAAATAAATAAATAAAAATAAAAAAATATTTTACCATCCTTTTATTTTTATAGAGTGGGTAACTGACTTTGAGAAAAGCAGTAGCTTATCCAAGATCATCAAGTCTCCTTTGGTCCCAGTTGTCTTGTTACTTTTTTACCCATTGGTGTTGAGATTGAACCCAGGGCTTCATGTATGGTTAATACTTCTGAGCTACAGCTCTAGCCCAATCTTGGTATTTTTTCCTATCTATTCCAAAACTTGTGATACCTTCTTTTCCCTTTCCTATCCAGACAAATGAAGCCGAGGAAGTCTTTATACCAGTTTTAAATATAAAACGTTCTGAGCTACCTCTACGAGGTGACAATGTCTTTTTCCTTCAGAAGATTCAAATTCCAGAAGCCATCTTGATTTTTCGGGATGAGATTGACCTTCATACATTGCACCAGGCTGGCCAGCTCACCCTCATCCTTGTTGATCATCATGTCTTACCCAAGTAAGTAGATGGAAATTAAATTCATGCTTATCATGTGCCATATTGGACTCTGATGAATGAGATATAAGGAAAGGAAGAGTCTTTGTTTCAGGGATCCTAAAAGTTAATTATAGGGGCTAGAGCGGTGGCTTAGTGGTTGGAGCACTTGCCTGGCATGTGTGAGGACCCGGGTTCAAACCCCAACACCACATGTACAACTGTGTTGGAGAGAGGCTGGAGCAGTGACTGAGCTGCTTTCAGCACTTGCTGTGCATGTTCAGGATGCAGGTTCAAACCCCAGCACCATGTACACAACAAAGTGTCAGAGCAATGGAAACCATATGAAAATCTAAAAAAATTGATTGTCTTTCTCCCTTTCTTTCTTTAAAAAAAAAAAGGTTGGAATTCTTTTTAATTTTTGAAAGGTTAGTAACCAAAAGTATTTCCTGTTTAAACTCAAGGTGACTTCAGAATAATATGTTAGCTGGGTTGGGATTTAGCTCAGTGGCAGAGCACTTGCCTAGCATGCACAAGGCCCCGAGTTCGGTCCTCAGCCTTAAAAAAAAAATGTGTTGGCATCTATAAATATCTCATTTTGAGTCTTAACAAATGTGTACTTCTATAATAATTTCACCCCTCATTTAAGACTGGAAAAAAACTGCCAAAAAAGTAGCATGGGTATGAGATCTGCCTAAGTCTGTCTGACTCCTGCTAATCTTTTATTTATTTATTTATTTATTTATTTTAAGAAAGAGGGACAGTGAGAAAGAGAGAGAGGGGGAAGGAAACAACTTTTTTTTTTTTAGGGTAGTGTCTCTTTTTTTTTCCAATGAAATAATGTGATATATTTATGTTCTGAAAATTAGATTTACCCCGTAAAGCCCCCCTAATTACCTACCCTTGTCCCTCCCCACCTTCCTAATACATCGTTATGAATGCCCTTAGGTTGTATGGAGAAACAACTTTAATTTTTTTTTTTTTTAATGAGAGAGAGGGACAGTGAGAGATAGAGTCAGAGAGAAAGAGAGAAGCAATTTTATTTAGTTTTTCATGTGGCTTTCATTCTTCTGACACTTTGCTGTGTACGTGGGTGCTGGGGTTTGAACTCATGTACTAGTGCATGCAAGGCAAGCGCTATAACTGCCAAGCCACCGCTCCAGCCCTTATTTAGTTTTTGATCTGGCTTTTGTTGCTCCAACACTTAGTTGTGTACTTGGTGCTGGGGTTTGAACTCGGGTCCTCACACATGCCAGGCAAGCACCTCAACAGCCGAGCCACCGCTCCAGCCCCTTCTGCTAATCTTAAAGTGTATTTTGAGTTCTTTTTATTTATTTATTTATTTTGTGGTGCTGAGGATTGAATCAGGGTCTCACACATCCTAGGCTCTTCCATTGAGCTATACTCCCAGCCCCTTAAAATGTATAATTTTTCCTTGAGCACACTGTAGTTGTAGCAGAAAATGACAGAGCCTAAAAGCATTGATGCATCTGTGCATTCACTCATTAATAAATTTTTATTTAGAGGATGAAGTTAAGACAGAGTCCCAGGTCTCATGAAGCTTTTAGTCAGGAAGAGGGAAATGGATAAAGAGATCATTGTAATGACTTTTGGAAGTCAGTGATACCTTACTCTAGGGACAGTAGGTGCATGAAGGATGGAATGGTTTGTTATACAGAAGGGAACAGAGGGCATCAGGAAAAGTTTTATAGCAGAGTTGACCCTTCATCTCAGTCCTGAAAGAGGACTAGGTGTTTGCTCCCTGAATGAGGAGGGAAGGTAGTTAGGAAAAGTGTCCCAGGCAGAAGTAATTTATAGAAGCAAGGCCAGGCAGTCATGAAGTAGTGTGGTGAGTTAGGGGAACTGGTATGTGTTTTGCATTATTGGAGCATAAAATATAAGGAAAAAGGAAGTCATAGAAAAAAATGAGACTAGAGAGGTAGGCACGGGGAAGATGATAAGGAGATTAGATTTTGTTTTAGGCAGTGAGAAACTTGTTAATTATATTTATTCTAGGTCATGACAATCGAATTTGCTTTTTTCAAAATCAGATAGCTTTGTGAAGGACAGCTTAGGAGGTTAAGAGACTGTTGAAAAGTCCAGATGAGAGCTGTTGAGGGCCTAGAACAAGACAGTAGACAAGGGTTGGAAAGGAAGGCATGGAGAGAAGCCCCAGGACCTGGTGATCTATGTGGAATTTGAACATTGAATGGATTGAGTAACAGGTGAGATTTTGAGGTTGAGCATCAGTCAGAAAGGCAACCCGAGGGGCTGGAGCGGTGGCTCAGCGGTTTTGGCGCTTGCCTGGCAAGCACAAGGACCCAGGTTCAAACCCCAGCACCACGTACACAACTAAGTGTTGAGCAACTAAGGCCATGTGAAAAACTAAAATAAAGTTGTTTCTCTCTTTCTCTGTCTCTCTCACTGTCCCTCTCTCTTTAGGAAAAAAAAAAGAAAGAAAGGCAACCCTAAAGGACAAAAAGTATGTGGATAAGGTACTTGCAGCAGATAATTCACAGAATTCACTTATATGCTATTTAAATATTCAGGTAGAACATTATAGAAAAGAATGGAGAGCAGTAAGGCAGAGGTAGGAATGACCAAAGGTCTATATGTTAGCCTAAGACATCTTCACTTTCCTTTCTTGGGGGATGGAAGATAGATAACCTATCTTTCTCTTTTCCCCTTTGCGCTCCCCGTTCCACAGAAGTGATGCAGCTTTGGAAGAGGCTGTAATAGAGGTGCTAGACCATAGACCCATCGAGCAGAAACACTGCCCTACCTGCCCTGTCTCAGTTGAGCTGGTGGGGTCCTGTGCTACGCTTGTGACAGAGAGAATCCTACAGGGGGCACCAGAGATCTTGGACAGGCAAACTGCAGCCCTTCTACATGGTAAGTGTAGTTTTGGACATAGACCTGACTATTCCTCTATTCCCGCCCAGAGGAGAGTAGAAAAGTCTAGACTCTTCCAGTCTAACCCTATGTTCTCAAAACCATTCAGTTGGGGTTGGGGATTTAGCTTAGTGGCAGAGCGCTTGCCTACCATGTGCGAGTTTGGTCCCCAGCCCCGGAAAAAAAAAAAAAAAAAATCTCAAAACCATTCAGTTTATACCTAGGATGGAATTTTTTTTTTGAGAGAGAGAGAGAAAAGAGAATCAACTTTATTTAATTTTAATTCTTCATCTCGTTTTCATTGCTTTGACACTTGTGTATGTGGTGCTGGGGTTTGAATCTGGGTCTTCACGCATGCCAGGCAAGCACAGTACCAGTGAGCCACTCTCCAGTCCAGGATGGAATTCTTTCAGGGAACAGTTAGGCATTTATTTAAAGGCTTGTTTGTTTTGTTGGAGAAAATAGAAAAGAAGCACAGGACAACAAACCTTGAAGCTTCCTATTTGTAGTATATAATGGAAGGAGTACTAGCCAAATAAACAGGAAATGGATTCTTATGCCAGTTCCACTAGGAAATATATATGTGTCCTTAAGCAAATTTATTAACCTTTCTTATTTACACACACACACACACACATATATTTATAAAGAAAGAAAGAGTTGGACTACACTGTTATTTCAACCTCAAGATTCTTTGGTGAGATTCTTTGATGAAATTTGACCTACTGAAGAGTTGTTCTCAGGCTGGGTGTAGTAGCACACATCTGTAATTGCAGCAGCTCAGGTGGCTGAGGTAGAAGGATCACAAGTTGGAAACCAGTCTCCTCAACTTAGCAAGGCCCTGAGCAATTTAGTGAGACACTGTCTGAAAAAATAAATAAATAAGTAGGGTTGGGATGTGACTTCGTGGTTAAATGTCCCTGGGTTCAATTCCTAGTACCTCTCCCTCCAAAAAAAGATATCTTCTCTCTGAAGAGGTTGCAACTTCTCCAAGGATTGAGATGTTCAAGCTTCTTTTCTACTTTTTCTCCATTTCCCTGCCTATATATATTTAAGAGAGAGGGACAGTGAGAGAGAGAGAATCAATTTTATTTAGTTTTACATGTGGCTTTCGTTGCTCCAAGACTTTGTTGTATACGTGGTGCTGGGGTTTGAACCCGTGTACTTGCGCATGCCAGGCAAGTGCTGTAACTGCTGAGCCACTGCTCCAGCCCCTCCCTACCTATACTTTAATTTGGATTTGGGAAGTCTTACTCAGGACATAATCAGTCCCAGCTTGTTTTGTTTTCAGTGAGTTTGTCCTGCAAGTCTCTGTTCTGTGCACTTTTGCTTTGAAGGTTTACGTGTTCTAGTAATCATGAGTTGGAAGTCACATGATTCAGGTTCTGCCATTTCCCTTCTCAATAGGAACCATCATCCTGGACTGTGTCAACATGGACATTAAAATTGGAAAGGCGACCCCAAAGGACAACACATACGTAGAAAAACTAGAGACCCTCTTCCCAGATCTGCCCAACAGAAATGAAATCTTTGATTCCCTACAAAAGGCAAAGTTTGATGTATCAGGTACGCAGTGGAAGCTGAATGCTCCATCTCCCAAATGAGAAAGCAGGTGGGCAAGTTTATTTCATTGTATTTGTGAATGCAATAACAAAAAAAAATTCCAGGGCTGGAGCAGTGGCTGAGCAGTAGAGCACTTACCTGGCATGGGTGAGGACCTGGATTTGAACTCCAGAACCACATATGCAACTAAGTGTTGGGAAAAAAAAAAAGAAAGAAAAAGATGAAAAAATAAATAAAATTGATTCTCTCTCTCTCTCTCTCTCTCTCACACACACACACACACACACTCTCCCTCTCTCTTGCTCTCTCTTTAAAGAAAAAAAAAAGAAATTCTGAAGCATGCATAATGATTTAAGGTTTTTTTTTTTTTACCAGAGAGAGATTAGATTGTTTGTTAGTCTAATAATGAACTGATTGATCATTCATTGGATTGGACCTTTTTTTTTTTTTTTTGTAGATTAACAGACTACCTTTTTATTTTTTTATTTTTATGCGGTGTTAAGGATTGAACCCAGCGCCTCACATATGCTAGGCAAACACTCTGCCACTGAGTCCTCTATCCTGGCCTCTATCCTGGATCTTGGGAAGAATGAAAAGGGAGAGTCTGAGAGGTTATGGTATAATCGGAGAACAAAGGACATAGAAATAAAACATACTGAGGGAGGGCTGGAGTGGTAGCTCTGCAGTTGGAGTGTTTGCCTGGCATCGGTGAGGACTCGGGTTCAAACCTCAGCACCACGTACACAACTAATTGTCAGAGCAACGAAAACCAGATGAAAAACTAAAATTGATTCTCTCTCTTTAAAAAAAAAAAAGTCTACACACACACACACACACACACACACACACACACACACACACACACACACTGAGGGATAGTAAATTATCAGAGCAGGAGCAGTAAAAAATTTAGATAGAATATGTAAAGGACAATGAAGAGACCAAAAAAACTTTCCATAATCTTCTACCCAATTCCTTCTGATATAAAAAAGAAAAGGATAAAGAAAGATGGAAGGAAAGAAAGAAAAATACTACATGTACTTTTCTTTTTTCTTTTTTTAGTGAGAGGGAGAGAGAAAGAGAGAATCAACTTTAGTTTTTCATGTGACTTTTATTACTCTGGCACTTCATTGTGTATCTGATGCTGGGGTTTTAACCCACATCCTTGTGCATGCCAGGCGAGCACCTTAACTGCTGAGCCACTGATCCAGCCCCCTTTTATTTTTTCTTAACCCTCCCCTTTATTTATTTATTTTTTAAAAAAGAAGAAGAGAGAGGGAGAGAAAGAGAGAATCAACTTTAGTTTTGCTTCTGGCCTTTGTTTTTCCAACACTTACTTGTGTACATGGTGCAGGGGTTTGAACCCAGGTCCTGCGCATGCCAGCAAGCATTCCAACCACTGAGCCACAGCTCCAGCCCCCCTTTAGTAGCTGAGATTATAATCATACACCGCAAGACCCAACTCCTCCACATGTAGAAAGTTGAAACAAAAAGGGGGAAAATTAAAAGTGGGGTAGCTCAGTGGTAGAGCACTTGGCTAGCATGTGAAAGGGGAAAAGGATTAAAAGTAAAAGCCTCTCTTCTTCCTTTTATCCTTCAAAGTCCCTCACTTTAAATGTAACCATTTTAGCCCAATTATGTAAATAATTTATTATATAATTAAATTTTCAGTGATCTCCCCCATCCATTGCCCCAAAGAGGGGCTTGTTTTTTCTCTTCCCTCCTGTTCTCACCTTTCTAGTGTTGGGACCCTGGGTTCCCTATTTTACTGATAGTCTTAACATCTACATTTTAGGGCTGACCACTGAGCAGATGCTGAGAAAGGACCAGAAGACCATCTACAGACAAGGTACCAAGTTGGCCATTAGTGCAATATACATGGATCTGGAGGTAAGTGCAAATTGTGGATGCAGGTAGAAATGGGAAACTTTAAATATGTATGTAAATTTGCTTCTTTCTTTTTCTTTTCTTTTTTTCTTTTTCTTTCTTTCTTTCTTTCTTTCTTTTTTTTTTTTTTTTACCAATAATTGAACCCAGGGACACTCAACCACTGAACCACATCCCCAGCCCATTTTTATTTTTTATTTTGAAACAGGGTCTTGCTAAGTTACTTAGGGCTTCACTAAGTTGCTGAGGTTGGCTTCGGATTTGTGATCCTCCTGCCTCAGCTGCTGGGATTACAGGCATGTGCCACTGTGCCTGGCTGCTCTCTTATTTCTTTTTCTTTTTCTTTTTCTTTTCTTTTCTTTTCTTTCTTTCTTTCTTTCTTTTTCAATAAAGAGAGTGAGAGAGAGAAAGAGAGAATCAATTTTACTTAGTTTTCCACGTGCCTTTCATTGTTCTGACACTTCATTGTATATGTGGTGCTGGGGTTTGAACCCGCCTCCTCGTGCATACCAGGCAATCGCTGTAAGCCCTGAGCCACTGCTCCAGCCCTCCCCCTTTTTTAATACCTTTATTTTTATATGGTGCTGAGTATCGAACCCACTGCCTCATGTGTGCTAGCTAAGCACTTTACCACTAAGTCCAGCCCCTCCCCAGCCCTTTTTAAATTTTAATTTGAGACAGGGTCTTGCTTAGTTGCTTAGGGCCTTACTAAGTTGCCGAGGCTGGCCTTGACCTTGTGGTCCTCCTGCCTCAGCTTCCTCAGCTGTTAGGATTATAGGTATGTTCCACCATACCTGACTTCATTTTTTTTTTTTTTTTGAGTTTTATTGAGGAGTTGTGTTGTTGTACAATCATAAATGCATACATAGTAACAATATGATATACCCCTCATCCTAATCCAGAATCACCCCCACATCACTCATGCCTGAGTCTCTTTACTTTTATATATATGCATTTTCCAGAATTAAGTGATTTCATAAGTATTTTTTTTTTTTTTTTTAAAGAGAGAGGGACAGTGAGAGAGACAGAGAAAGAGAGAAACAACTTTATTTAGTTTTTTACATGGATTTAGTTACTCCAACACTTAGTTGTGTACGTGGTGCTGGGGTTTGAACCCAGGTCCTCGTGCTTGCCAGGCAAGCGCCGAAACCGCTGAGCCACCGCTCCAGCCCCTGATTTCATAAGTATTATTTGGCTTCTTGGTGGAGTAAAGAGTAAGCTACATTGTTGATTCCCCTCCTCTCTTCCTCTCTATCATCCCCCTCTCTCCTCTCCCTCCCGCCTCTTTCCTGCCCCCCACTACATATCTATGGTTCCCCTAGATTATGTGTTGCTTCATGTTTTAATTTTTTTTTTTAAGGGAAAGGGACAGTGAGAGAGAGAAAGAATCAGTTTTATTTAGTTTTTCATGTGGCTTTTGCTGCTTGGAGACCTTGTTGTGTATGTGGTGCTGGGGTTTGAACTCAGTCCAGCATGCCAGGCATGTGCCACAACCTCTGAGCCACCGCTCCAACCCCACGTTTTAATTCTAAAAACAATTATATTTGGCATGTATATGTATTGTCTCATTATTTCTCTCTGTTTTTTTTAACTTATATAGCTAAATATAAAAGAGTTTATTTATTTTAAAGAAAGAAGGACAGTGAGAGAGAGAGAGAAAATCAATTTCGTTGCTCTGACACTTAGTTGCGTACGTGGTGCAGGAGTTTGAACCCGCATACTTGCACATGCCGGGCAAGTGCCGTAACTGTTGAGCCACCACTCCAGCCCAAGAGTTGATTATTTAAACCAATTCTGCCTTAATCCAAAGCTTACATTCTCTCCGTTCTTTTTCTTTGCTTCCCATCATGTATATATTAATGAATAGTAGATAACTTTTTAATGGAGTACAGGTCATGAGTTAACTCGTCATGAGGATATTTCATTGATGGTGCAAGGAGAGTCCAGCTGTGGTCCTCATCAGTCTCCATTTCTTCTCTTCCAGGCCTTTCTGCAGCGGTCTAACCTCCTTGCAGATCTCAGCGCTTTCTGCCAGGCTCACAGCTATGATGCCTTGGTCGCCATGACTATCTTTTTCAATGCTCATAATGAGCCATTGCGCCAGTTGGCTATTTTCTGTCCCCATGAACCGCTTCGAATGATGGTGAGTCTTTGTGTCTGCTCCAACTTGAGGACCTCCCAGCTCTTGCCCACAATGCCTTCCACGTTCTATAGCTCTGTACTGTAAGGCTGTCCTTAGTTTATGCCTTTGTACAATGGCTCTTTGACTGTTTCTACAACTTCCCTTCTCTATACATATGAATATTCTTAAACATACCATTGTTGAGAAAAGGGGTTCCAAAAAGAATTAGAGACATAATTTCTGTTTAGAAGGAATTTGAAATCTGATTAGAAGGAAATGTTATAAATCTGAAGTTAGAACTTGATTCTTGGTTTAATTATTAATTTCTGACTCCTAAAAATCCATTCTTCTTTCTGCTTTGTTGGTTTGACAATTAGAAACACAAGGGGGTGAGGCCGGAGCGGTTGCTCAGCAGTTACAGCACTTGCCTGGCAACTGCGAGGACACGGGTTCACACCCCAGCCCCATGTACGCAATGAAGTGTCGGAGCAATGAAAGCCACATGAAAAACTAAATAAAATTGATTCTCTCTTTCTCTCTCTCTCACAGTCCTTCTCTCTTTAAAAAAAAAGAAAAAGAAAAATGTAGAATGTCTCACAAAAAGAACAAACATTTAAAAAAAAGAAACACAAGGGGGCAACAACGCAGTATACTCTTTACCCCTCTGAGAGTCCAAATAATACTTATGCAGTTATTTAATTCTGGAAAATTCACAACCTAAGCATTTATATTGTTTGTAGGGGTGAAATATAGAAGATTTAAGAGACTGGGGTGTGGATGATGTAGGTAATTCTAGTTCAAGAATATATGTCTATCATATTGTTACTTTATATACATTTATGATTGTACAATAACTCAACTCCTTGATAAAAATTTTTTAAAAAAGGAAACACAAGGTGGGTGCTATATAGCTCAGTGGTAGAGTACAGGCCTTGCTTGTATGAGGCCCTGTAATCCATTCCCAGCAACGGCAGGGGGTGGTAGGGTGCAAAGGAAAGAAACACAAGAAAGAAACCTTGTCTACTACTCATCATGTAGGAATTAATCTGTACCGCGTGCAGTTTAGAGAAGCGGTCAAGGACTGGGTGTTTCCTTTCTTGGTCTTCCATTTGGCTACCTTAATTCCTCCCCATTCTGTTCCTATTGGTTTTTGCTTAGCTCAGGGGAGAACTAAAAAAAGTAGATTTTTTTTTAATTAAGAAAGAGGGGGACAGTGAGAGAGAGAGAGAGAGAGAAAGACAAAAGCAATTTTCTTTATTGCTATTGCTCCTCCAACACTTTGTTGTATGTGGTGCTGGGGTTTGAACCTTCATACTGGCGCATGCCAGGCAAGCATCATAAACGCTGAGCCACCGCTCCAGCCCCTTTTTTTTTTAAAGAGAGAGGGACAGTGAGAGAAAATCAACTGTATTTATTTTTTCATCTGGCTTTTGATTCTCCAACACTTAGTTGTGTATGTGGTGGTCGGGGGGGTTTGAACCAAACACTGTAACCACTGAGCCACTGCTGCAGCCCCTTAAAAGTAGACTTAAGGCTGTCCAGGGACTCTGTTACTTGGACTATGTGAGGACCTCTAAAGATACAATGGAGGGGTGGGATGTTTGCCTGGCATACACCAGGACCCAGGTTCAAACGCCAGCACCACATACACAACTAAGTGTCAGAGAAACAAAATCCAGATGAAAAAATAAAGTTGATTCTCTCTTTCTCTTAAAAAAAGATACAATATATCAGATAATCCTTTGTGCTTATAAAATGTATATCTGGGGGGTTGGGGATTTAGCTCAGTGGCAGAGCGCTTGCCTAGCACGCACCAAGTTTGGTTGTCAGCCCTGAAAAAAAAGAAAAAAAAGTATATCTGGGAGCTGGGTATGGTCATGCACACATGAAATCCCTGCAGCTAGGAAGGTTGAGGCAGGAGGATCATAAATTTGAGGCTAGCCTCAACAGTTTAACAAGGCCCTATTAAACTTGGTAAGACTCTATCTCAAATTTAAAAAAAAAAAAAAAAAAAAGAGGGCCTGGATGTTGCTCAATGGTAAAGTGCTCAAGTTAAAATCCCCAATCCCAAAAAATGGTGTGCCTGTCCTTTCCTACCTCCTTGCCTTGTTTTCTCCCCAGGAAGTAAATGTGATTGATTGATTTATTCCTTCTACACTCACCTTTGCCTCCCTGTTTCTTACTGTTTTGGTACCAGGGATTGCACCCAGGGGAGCTTTACAACTAAGCCACATCCTCAACCCTTTTTACATTTTTTATTTTGAGACAGGTCACGCTGAGTTACTTAGGGCATCTCTACGTTGCTGAGGCTGGTTTTGAACTTCCGATCCTGTGCCTCAGCCTCCTGAGTCACTGGGATTACAGGCTTGTGCCACCATGCCCAGTTCTGTCTGTCTTTCCTTTTTTAGAAGAGAGAGAGGGAGAGAGAAAAAGAATCAGTTTTTTCATCGGTCTTTCTTTCTTAAACCCAGGGGCTCACATGTGTTAGATAAGTGCTCTACCACTAAGCTACATCACTAGCCCTTTTTTGGGGGGGTGAGTACTAGGAATTGAATCCAGTGGCACTAACCACTGAACCACTCCCTATCCCTTTTTATTTTTTATTTTGAAATAAGGTTTCACTGAGTTGCTTAGGGCCTCGTTAAGTTGCTAAGGCTAGCTTTGAACTTGTGATCCTCCTGTCTCAGCCTCCCAAATCACTGGGATTACAGGCTTGTGCCACCATGCCTGGCCTAGCCCTCAAGTTTATCTTGTTTTGAGACAGAGTCTTGCTAAGTTGCTGAGGTGGGCCTTGAACTTGGTATTCCTGCCTTAGCTTGAGCAGCTAATATTAAGACATGCACCACCACACCCTGTAAGAACTTTTTTTTAAAATTAGGTAGATGTGCTTTTCTGTCCAAGGTTTGTCACTTACTGGTCCTTTGAGTTAAGACAAGTCAATTGACTTCTGAGTCTGTAAGTAACATAATAGCACTCACTGATTAATTTGATATGGCCGTTAACATAATCTCAAACAAAGTACATTGCTGGGCATGGAGTAAGTGCTCCCAACTTGGTGGCTCTTATTAATCATGTGATGAAGGAAAATGTGCTGTGGCTATATAACAAATATCCTTCCAGGGAATCTAGTCCCCTTTGTGCCATTCCTTTGAAGTTACCCTGATATCTGATGACTCTACTATTGCCCAGACTGCCTCTGTGTGGGAAATAGTCCTCTTTTCATAGTCTGCCCTGTAACCTCCTGTCTTCCTCCTGTGTTAGGGGTAGTATTTTGAGACCTGATTCAATTGTCAGTTTTGCTTCAAATAAATCATGATATTAGGCGAGTTTCCTAATCTTTCTAAGCCTCAATTTTCCTACCCATAAGTGAAATGAAAGTAATAGTAATACCAATCTTTTTTTCTTTTTTGCAATGATTGTATTCCAACCCAGGGCCTTGTACATGCTAGGCCATGTGCTCTGCCACTGAGTCACCTCCCCAGAAGTACCAGTCGTATGAGATAGTTACGAATATTAAATGATAATTGTAAATGGCCAGACACTATGCTTGAGGTCTATCCCCAGCCCTTATTCTATTCATTCTTTTCACATCAGTCATTCTCCAGAACTCTGGATAGGGCTTAGTCCCTTCTAGCCAAGGAGAGAGTTCAAGTACATACTTGGGAACAACACTAGAGCAAAACTGGCCCTGGATTCTGGTTGAGACCCTGCCAGCATTCATATGATTTTGCTCCAGACACTTAACCTCTCTGAGCTTTGGTTTCCTCATTAATGAAATGAGATATATGATCCAAAATGTTCTGTTTCTAAAATACCGTGTGTATTAGAGATGTTTCTTTTTTCTTTCCATACCAGGGATTGAAGGCAGGGGCGCCTAACCACTGAGCCACATCCCGAGCCCTTTTTATGTTATATTTTGAGACAGGTTCTTGTTAAGTTGCTTAGGGCCTCACGAAGTTGCTGAGTCTGGCTTTGTTGCGATCCTACTGCCTCAGTCTCCTGAGCTGCTGGGATTACAGGTGTGCACCACTGAGACCAGCTAGAGCCATTTCTTTGTTGAAAGCAATAAAACTAAAGTCTGGATGATATAATTAAAGTTTTCTCCTCTGTTGAAAGCATCTTAGATGCCTCAGCTCTTTGCTACACCAAGTTATATACTGTTTCCCATTCTTGTCTTCTTTGTAGATCTGTGAAGTCTTGGAACGATCCCATTCCCTGCCTCTGAAGCTGACCCCTGTCCCAACCACCCACCCTAACCTCCAAGCCTATCTTCAAGGCAACACCCAGATCTCTCGAAAGAAACTCCTGCCTCTGCTCCAGGAAGCCCTGTCAGCGTATTTTGACTCCACAAAAATCCCTTCAGGGCAGCCTGAGGCAGTGGGTGTGTCCAGGGAACAGGTGGACAAGAATTCAGACAGGGCAGCTAACCCCCTGTGTTCTGGGCTGAGTCAAGATGAGGAGGACCCGCCACTGCCCCCCACACCCATGAACAGCTTGGTGGATGAGTGCCCTCTGGATCAGGGGCTGCCTAAGCTCTCAGCTGAGGCCATCTTTGAGAAATGCAATCAGATCTCACTGTCCCAGTCTACCACTGCCTCCATATCCAATAAGTGACTCTTGGGAGAGGACGGAATAGTAGGAAAGGTTGTTTGACTCACCTCAAATGCATGTTATGAGATGTTTGGAGATTTCAGCAATTGTGTGTTCATTGCTCCAGGATCTAGTATACTGTTCTCAAAACAAGGGGAGAAAGAAGGGAAAGAAAGCAGCTACTTCATTAATGGCTTTCTGCCTTTTCCCTCCAATCTCTGTCAGACAAATTATATTATTTAATTTTATTATTTAAATATGCACTGACTTTCCTCTTCATTTGTCAGGGCCCAATGTAATACACCCTACTGTCCCAGCAGAGTGGGACAATAAGAATGTAGCCCCCAAAAGTATCCTCAGTAAGGATCTTGAACAGAACCAATATCTTGTTATGGAACCAAAATGTTCATTGATTGTGTCCATGAATTCACTTATTTGTTCAGATATTTGTTGAATACCTACTTCAAGCTATATAGAAAAGAGTATGCTTTGGAAATTACTCTGGTTTTCAGCCTTCAGCAGATTGCCAGCTCTGTGGCTCTTCTTTCTGCCCTCCCTGCCATTAGGTGATGGGGTGTGTTTCAGAGATGGTTAAAATTTTTATTCTGAACTTATTGTGACTGTTTTAGGTCTGAATTGGGAGCAAGTTGGAGGCCATTATCATCTGGTCTGATCAGGAGGCCTTGTCTTCTTTAGATCCTTCTCTACCAGAGCCACAGGAACCCTGAAAGACTGAAGATATCTGGTTCTTTGGAGTTCAGGAGGCACCCAGAAAGGCCCTAAGACTTCATAGGCCCTTTTCTCTAAAGATAGCAGAATTGGAATGAGAACCCTGGATCTCTCCTTTGTCCTAGTGGGTCTGTCAATTTCTTGTCCACCTAGCTCTCATTTTTGTTCATGTTCAGAGGAAGCATAGAGTTCGAATACTGAGTGCCATAAACTTTGTGTCTTTGGCAAGGCACTTCCCTGCTGTAGGTCTCATTTTCCCCTTCTGTAAAACGGGTTTGGATTTGATGGTCCCTGGTATTGTGTCCTCTGCTGCTTGCTGCCATCCCTTCTCTCCCTGCTGTTCTGCATTTTTCTTTAATTTTCCCCTAGGAATGCTCAGGGTCACTGGATCGTATTTATGTGTGATTGTACCAAGGAATTTAGCCTCATGTAGCATGTACAGGGATAATTCATACCTTAGTGACCCAGCAAAGAGCTCCCTCCCTCTGACTTCTGCATGTGTAGAGTCTCCCTCTTATCTCAGACCAACCCTTTCCCCTTTGCCTCCAACAGTTTCAATGGACAGTGGGCTGTGTGATGGTTTTGGCATGATGTCTTCTAGAGTGATGGGGCAGTCTGACTTTAGTGTAATGGTGTGGTGTCTGTAGCCATTTGGAAGATAACAATAGTGGTGTGATCACTGAACCAAAGGAATTTGTTTTGTAACTTGGGTACTTTATTTTGCATTTTGTTAAATATTAAATACTTTTTTTCCTGTTTGGGGTCTAATTGTCTCTTTTTATAACTACAATAAGGCTTTTCCCTTTAATTTTTTCAGCCTTCTACAGATTCATCTTCTTCCTACTGTATTTCTTGTCGTCTACACCTTCTCCTCCTCCTTTTTTATTTTTTATTTTTTTTTTGGATTGGGGATTGAACCCAGGGGGACTCTACCAATGAGCAGTATCCCTAGACCTTTTGAAATCTTTTCATTTTTGAGACAGGGTATCGCTGAGTTCACCAGGCTAGTCTCAAACTTGCAATCCTCCTGCCTCAGCCTCCCAAATAGTTGGGGTTATAAGTGTGTACCACCATGCCCAGCTTATGATCTTCTTTTGATTGACCTTTTTTTTCTTTTCTTTTTTTTAAGGAATGAGATTTTTCTCCCCTCATCTTCAGTCTTTCCTATGTTTATTTTCCTATAACCTTATACTTCTTTCTATAGCCTTATACTTCTTTCTTCCCAGTTTTGCTTGAAAATTACGCCAAGATAGTCTTAAAACCAAACCAACGCCTTTTGTTTTTTTAATAAGAGTAAGAGAGTTAATTTTATTTTATTTTTTCATATGGCTTTTGTTTTTCCTCCATTTAGTTGTGTATGTGGTGCTGGTGATCAAACCCCTGTTCTTGTGCATGCCAGGCAAGCACTCTACCATGGAGCCACTCCCTACTCCTGTTGCCTTTCTTTTCCTCTCTCCTTTTAAGCTCTTCCGGAGGTTATAAGGAATCTAGAAGGGAGAACAAATTTCCTTCCTAGACTCACCCAAGACTAGCCACCCTAGAAAATGTATTCTCCTCCCCAAAAGCCACCCACACAGGAGGCAGGGTTTTTCTTTTGGGAAAACCGGCTCCTTGGGAGGGGATGTGGCAAAACCTGTTTGAAGATGTGGTTACCTCCCTTCTACACCTCCTCCTCCTTAAAGGCAAGAGCAACAACAGCTGAGACAGAAAAGGGTAAAGAAGTGTTAGGGGCTGGGGCATCCAACTCCCTAGCAACATTGTGTTTAAAGAAGACGGGGAGTATCTGTGAGGATGGGAACTATACAGGAGGAAGCAAGAAAAACATTATTTCTTGGGTAAGTAAGAGCTTGGCTTACTTGATTAGAAATGGAATGAGACTTTCCTACCATCCAACCCTTACCCAGGCAGATTACAGGGGTTCCTCAACAATAGAATTGTATAAGAGAACTCGTAGAAAAGATATGGGGTGATTTCAGGTGGGAAATGTAAGTATGGTAAAGAACTGAGTTTTTTGTGTTTTTTTTTTTTTAAAGTGGGTTCCCCCCCACCTCTAATTCTAACAGTAGGTGTTCTGCCTCTAACAAGGAGAGGACATGGAAGAAATATCTGTATAGGAGATAAGAACTATGAGTTATTTTTGGTACTAGGGATTGAACCCAGGTTTGCTCTACCACTGGGCTATATCCCCGAATTCTTTTTAGCTTCTGTTTTGAGACAGGGTGTCACTAATGTGCTAAGACTGGTCTAGCCTCAAACTTGTGAACCTCCTGCCTCAGCCTCCTGAGTGGCTGGGGTTATAGGTGTGTGCTACCTTGCCCGGCAAGATCTGAGTTCTTTTTAAAGGCATACCTTCTGTACCTCACAGAGTATGAGTCCAGCTCTCTTAAGACTCCCCAGGTTATTCCATGGTAATCTTTTCTTCTGGGGGACTATCTTAGGGTCAGGGAGAATGCAGAAGCAACAGAACCAGCAGTAGCCCTGAGACTTGGGGAACTGGAATTGAAGGAAGAATGGCAAGATGAAGAATTCCCTAGGTGAGGAAGTGTGAGGAAGACTGGGAGAAGGGAAATATGGTCATAAATGTATGGAGGGCAGGGAGGGTGAATTAAAATGAAGGAAAGAGGTGGGAAAAAAGAAAATGGGTGTATAAAATCATGGTGGGGAGAGAGAGAGAGTATGCTAATAAATTGATACTTGGTGGGGCTAGAGTGGTGGCTCAGTGGTTATGGCATTTGCCATATGGCATGCATGAGGACGCGGGTTTGAACCCCAGCACCACGTGCACAACAGTGTCAGCGACATGAAAAACTAAATAAAATAGATTCTTTCTCTCTCTCTCACTATCCCTCTCTTAAAAATGAAAAAAAAATTGATACCTGGCTTGATGCTTTTAGCCTAGCTCTCTGCCCCCTTTTACTCTTTTCCTTTCTAGATTGCTTCCTGAGGAGGCTGGCCCTTCTGAAGATCCTGAAGAGCCTCAAAGAGACTCACAGCCAAGTGGGTGAAGTAGAAAATAGGTCTCAAGTTCTTTTTTGGTACAGGGATTGAGCCTGGCACTTAACCACTGAACCACATATCCAGTCCTTTTTATTTTTTAACTTGAGATAGTATCTTGCCAAGTTGCTGAGGCTGGCTTTGAACTTGCGATCCTCCTGCCTCAGCCTCCCAAGCCACTGGGGTTACAGGAGTGTGCCACCGTGCCCAGCTGGTCTCAATCTTGATTCTAGTCCAGTGATGATGGTCTGTGCTACCTTGGTCCCTTTATAATTCCATTTTCCCCTGTGTCACTTCCTTCTTCAGTGTTCACTGGAATTTAAGCACCATTAGCACTCCTCAACTCACATCTTTTTATGTCTTTTTTTTTCTCCCTTCCTTCAACCCCAGGTACCCCCAGCACTTTAGCCCTATATGGCCAGCGCCCCATGCGTAAGCGACTTTCTGCTCCAGAGTTGCAACTAAATCTGACTAAGGGGCCTGGAGATAATGGAACTTCTCCCACCCACTCGTCATCTTCCTCTTCTGATGGCAGTTCAGACCTGGAGATAGATGAATTAGAGACACCTTCAGACTCGGAGCAGCTAGACAGTGGACATGAATTTGAATGGGAAGGTAGGAAACAAACCCAAGGATAGAGATGGTGGAAGTAGAGACCATTGGGGCTGGGGATGTAGCGTAGTGGTATAACACTTGCCTAGTGTGTACAAGGTACTATGTTGAATCCCTAGTCCCACCAAGAAAATAAAGAATATTGCGTACAATTTTAATGTGGCTAAAAGAAAAAAGAAAAAGAGGAGGAGGAGGGTAAAGAGAAAGAAGGAGGAGGAATAGACAGCAGGCAGGTGCTGCGACACGTGCCTGTAATTGCAGTGGCTTGGGAGACTGAGACAGGAGCATTGCAAGTTCGAGGCCAGCCTTAGCAATTTAGCAAGGCCCTGTCTCAAAATAAAAAATAAATAAAAAGGGCTGGGGAGGGACTAGAGAGGTAGCTCACTAGTAGAGTGCTTGTCTGGAATGTATGAGGTCTGGGTTTGATCCCCAGCACCACATACATAAATAAGTAAAAGGAAAAAAAAGAAAAAAGAAAAATAATAACACTTAACACTCTCTCTCTTTAAAAAATAAATAAATAAACACTGGGGATATGGATCAGTGATAGAGGCCCCCTGGTCTCAATAATCCCCAGTACCAGGAGGGAAAAACAAAACAAAACAAAATAGTAGAGATCAGTTGTTTGGATGTTTTAAGAGAGAGGGACAGTGAGAGAGACAGAGAAAGAGAGAAACAACTTTATTTAGTTTTTCACATGGGTTTAGTTGCTCCAACACTCAGTTGTGTACGTGGTGCTGGGGTTTGAACCCGGGTCCTCATGCTTGCCAGGCAAGTGCCGAAACCACTGAGCCACCGCTCCAGCCCCTAGAGATCAGTTTAAAAAGAAGTTTAGGATGCAGTTAATGGGATTGATGTTAGACTAGAGGGAAGGCCAGCAAAACTTAATTTCTTCAGCCAGGAAAGGTAGAGCTTATAGATTCAATGTGAAATAGTTGAATGGAAGAGAGGGGTGGGCCTTTGTTAAGGAAAACTCTTCACTGCTTGTTACATGCTACCATTGAGCTAGGAATGCGAGCGTAGATTGTAGTTAAAGGTTAGGATCTACATGTGCACAGCATACAGTGCAGAAAAAGAAAAGTTCAGTTCTTCCTTAGAGATGTTTAGGAAAGACTTCGTGGAGGATGTGATTTTATGCTCAGGGTTAAAAGCTGAGGCTGATATTTATCCGGTAGTTGGAGAAGGGGCATTCCAGGTAGAAGAAGCAGCTCAAGCAATCACATGGCAAGTTAGGGAATTCAAAGTATGAACATGACTATTTATATATGAAAGGCTAGGAGGTGAAGATAGTGCTGGCACAGGTCCCATCATGGATGTCCTTGTTTTCATGCTAAGGAGTTTAGATTTTGTGCTATAGGCGGTGGGGAGCATTGGAATTCTTTTTTTTTTTTTTTTAAAGAGTGAGGGACAGTGTGAGAGAGAGAGAAAGACAGAATCAATTATTTTTAGTTTTTCATGTGGCTTTCCGTTACTTCATTGTGTATGTTGTGCTGGGGTTTGAACCTGCCTATTCACGCATGCCAAACAAGTGCCGTAACTGCTGAGCCACTGTTCCAGTCCCAGAAGGTTTTAATCATGGTCATATTTAATGACTTTTGCCCAGCGCAGTTCTGCACTCCTATGATCCTATCGTCTTGGGATGCTGAAGCAGGAAGAATCACAAGTTCAAGACCAGCCTCAGACCCTAAGCAACTCAGCAAGAACTTGTCTCAAAATAAAAAATAAAAAAGGGCTGGGGATGTAGCTCAGTGGTTAAGTACCCTTGGGTTCAATCCCTGGTGCAAAAAAAAAAAAAAAAAATTAGTGACTTTTTTTGAGACAGGTCTCGCTAAGATGTCTGGGTTGACCTCAAGCTTGCTATCCTCCTGCCTCAGTCTCCCCAATGGTTGGGATTACAGGTACATGCCACACCATGCCTGCTTTAATGACTCTTTGAAGATTGAAAACAAACTAAAAATCTCTCATTAGTGTATAAATTCAATTGTATTCAGTCCATACAATGCAATGCTAAATATTATACAATTTTTTTCTCTTTTTTTCCCCATTTTTTTTTTTTTTATAAAGAGAGGGACAGTGAGAGAGAGAGAGAAAGGATCAATTTTATTTAGTTCTTCATGGGGCTTTCGTTGCTCCGAGACTTTGTTGTGTACGGGGGTGCTGGGGTTTGAACTTATGTACTCTCGCATGAGAGGCACGCGCCATAACGAATGAGCCACTGCTCCAGCCCTTCCCCTTTGTTTTTTACAGTGGGGGGATTGAAGCCAGGGTCTCATGCATGCTAGGCAAGTACTCTACCACTTATCTACACCCCAACCCCTGTAAGTTTTCAAAGATGAGGCAGCTCTTTCTGTTGCTATGGAAAGATCATGCCTGATGGTGGGTGCAGTACATTATCTTTTTTTTTTAAAGCAAAGTTAAAGGATTTATTAGAGTAAAGAAAAAAAGCAGAGCTCCCAAAGGGAGAGGAGTCCCAAGAGAGCATACTCTATAATGTATTATCATTTTTTCAATTTTCTATTAAGGAGTTGAATTATTGTACAATCATAAATGCATATAAAGTAACAATATGGTATGCATATGTTCTTTTTTTTTAAGAGAGGGACAGTGAGAGAGGAGAGAGAGAGAGATAGATAAAATCAATTTTATTTAGTTTTTCAAGTGGCTTTCGTTGCTCTGAGACTTCATTGTGTAGGTGGTGCTGGGGTTTGAATTCGGGTACTCATGCATGCCAGGCAAGTGCCGTAACCACTGAGCCACTGCTCCAGCCCTATGCATATGTTCTTAAACCAGAATTACCCCCACATCACCCTACCCCATTCTCTTGATTCTTCTATCTTTTGCCCCTACAAACAATATAAATGCTTAGATTGTGAATTTTCCAAAATTAAATGATTACGTAAGTATTATTGGATTCTCAGGGGGGTAAAGAGTATGCTACATTGTTGATTGTCTCCCTAGATCCCTCCCTACCTTTCCTCCCTCTCCCCTTCCCCCATCTCTCCCCCTCCCCCACATATATATCTATGGTCTCTCCAGATTATGCGTTGCTACACCTTTGCTGGGTCTAATACATGAGTTTGAGTACCTTTCACCCAAGCCTGGGTTTAGGTCCAGCCTCCACAAATGAGTGAAAACAGGCTGGAGTGGTGGTTCAGCAGTTACGGCACTTCCCTGGCATGCACGAGGACACGGGTTTGAGCCTCAGCACCATGTACCCATCAAAGTGTTGGAGCAATGAAAGTCATGTGAAAAACTGAATAAAATTAATTCTCTCTCTCTCACCATACCTCTCTCTTTGAAAAAGGAAAAAAAAATGAGTGAAAACATTCCATCCTTGACTCTCTGGGTTTGGCTACCTTCGCTCAGCATGATTTCTTCCATTGCCATCCGTTTACCTTCAAAGGCCACAATATCTTTGTTTCTAATGGCTGAGTAGAATTCCATTGTATATGTGTGTATGTGTGTGTGTATATATATGTATTTATATATATACCACAGTTTTTATATCCATTCATGGTATATTGTTATTTAAATAAAAAAAAAAGAAGAAAGCTTAGAGAATGGATTGTAGGAAAACAAAAGTAAAGGTGGAGAAAATAGGAGCCTGGTACTAAAAGCAGGTGTGAAATGCTGAGAACCCAAGCCTGAGCGTTGGTAGAGAAAAGATGGCAAAAGGAAATTATGGAAGTGGATGGAAGAGGATGGTGAGGTTCACTTGGTTTGAGAGGTGATAGATAAGAAAGAATCTCAGATGACATTCAGTTTTCTCTCTCAGGCAGGTGGATGGATGGAATCATTCTTCAAGAGAGGAAATGTGGGGAAAAGAAAAAGAATAATTTTGAGTTCTGTTTTGAGTGAGACTTGATGATGACAGGAAGACACAAAATGGAGATGTCTGTCCACTCTAGACATTTAGGGATATGGATCAGAAATTAGGAGAGAAGTTGACATTGGAGAGGCAAATTTGGGAGTCATCATCTTGCTGGTGGTAACTGAAGACATGAGAGTAGATGAACTCACCCAGGAAGAAGCATGTAAAGAAATGGAGAATATGGTGGTGGCTGAGGCAGGAAGATCATGAGTTTGAGGCCAGCCCCCACAATTTAATGAGACCCTACCTCAAAATAAAAAGGGTTGGGGATGTGGCTTGATGGTAGAATGCCCCTGCTTGGTTCAAACCCCAGTACTGGGGAGATGGGGGAAAAAGAGAGAATATAGAAAAACACCACTGTGCAAGGTCACCCCAAGGCCATCTCTAGTGACTAGGTAAGGATAATGAGAAAGAAACCAGCAATGGCTTGGGTTAATTGGGCAAACTGGGGCTAAAGAGTCTAGAGTCAAGAAGACCAGCTTGAGGGATTCTTAAAGGAGAGGAAAATTTTGAGGAATGAGAGGTTGGAGTAGTAAATTCTAGGGATCCAGGGAAGTTACAAGATCCTGAAGGGGGTAATTCACCATGTCAATCCTTCCCCACTCCTTTGTTTTAGATGAGCTACCCCGGGCAAAGGGTCTGGGGGCTAGTGAAGCAGCGGAAAGGCTGGGCCGGGGCTGTATGTGGGATGTGGCTGGAGAAGATGGGCATCGTTGGAGGGTGTTCCGAACAGGACAGTTGGAGCGACGAGTGGACATGACCATCATTGAGCCATACAAGAAAGTCCTATCTCATGGAGGTAATGGCTAGCAGGAGTAGAGGGATAAAACTATAGCTTCTTGACTAAAATACCTAAGCTGGAGATTCAGCTGGTGGGCTCAGCATCCTTCCTATAACTCCCAGAGACCCCCAGTGTCCCTCAATATAAGTTGATGTACTGACTGTCAATACATATTTGTGGCCTGAATTTTCTCCTTATCCTTCCCAGGTTACCATGGTGATGGCCTGAACGCTGTCATCCTCTTTGCTTCCTGCTATCTACCCCAGAATAGCATCCCCAACTACACCTCTGTCATGGAACATTTGTTTAGGTGAGATGGAAAGCCTGAGGGGCTACAAGGAGGACATTAGGGAGGGAAAAGTGAAACAGCCCTATCCAAGGTCAGTAGCTAAATTAATGTTCTTCTCACTCTCTGAAACACCCAACAAATGCCTTCCCCGCAATACTATCCCCCCAGGTATATGGTGGGAACCCTGGAGCTACTGGTAGCCGAAAATTATCTGCTTGTTCACTTGAGTGGAGGCACAAGCAGGGCCCAAGTTCCACCTCTGAGCTGGATACGCCAATGTTACCGTACCCTGGATCGGCGGTGAGACCTTAGGATGAGAGAACTATAATTCTCCCTCTTATCTTTTTTTTTTCCTCCATCTCTCCATTCTTCCTTCTTCCATTCAGTTCCTTCATCTTTTCTTTGTCCCTCTACACCCCTTTCCAAGTCTCTCCTATCTTCTTCCCTCTTTTGGAGTTAGACAAACTGTTTCAAGTCTTGCCTATGACTGCTTACTACATATATGATTTTGGACAAACCTTTCTGGGCCTCAGTTTCCTTATCTGTAAAATGGCAATGATAATACTTTTGCCACTGTGCTTTGTGAATATCAGGTAAATCAATGTGGCTTATTGCCTGGCACATAGAAGGTATTCTTCCCTTTCTCCCAGTTTTGCCATTTACTTCATTTTCCACATCTCTTTTCTTCTCTTTCTTCATCCTTAACCTACATATCTATTTTTCTCCTAATTTTTTAAAAAGAGAATCAACTTTATCTTTCCATCTGGCCTTTATTTCTCCAACACCTAGCTGTGTTGGTGCTGGGGTTTGAACCCGGGTCCTTGCTCATGCCAGGCAAGAACTTCAACCACTGAGCCATAGCCTCAGCCCCTGTCCTAATATTCTATTTTTTTTTCTCTTTTTTTTTTTCCTTCTTACTGATCTTTTCCTGCTTGGAATTTTATATAGTCCTCGTCAGAAAGGGATGGTGAAGTTTGCAAAAGGAGCTTACGTGAGGGAAATGGAATAGAGAAGACAAGGCTGAGGGAATCTGGAAGGAGTTTCCTAAAAATGAGGAGCAGGAGAGCTGAATACAGTGGGGTGGAGCTGAAATTATAGCCAAAGGAATAAAGATTAGACCAGAGAAATCTAGAAATTAAAGAAGCCAAGGAGGTTGCATTCTAGAAGTCAGCTCCACCTGGATCTTCAGGCATGGAAGTCGAACAAGAAATGGAACAATATCATATTTTTCTTCAGGCTCCGGAAAAACCTGAGAGCCCTGGTGGTTGTCCATGCCACATGGTATGTGAAGGCATTTCTGGCACTGCTTCGGCCCTTCATCAGGTACTTGTTCTGGGACAAGGACTCCCCTAATCCCCATTTTCAAAATAAAAATTAAGTTCTTGCCCCACTCTGATGCTTTCTAGTCTTTTTTTTTTTTTTTTAAAGAGTGAGGGACAGTGAGAGAGACAGAGAAAGAGAGAAACAACTTTATTTAGTTTTTCACATGGCCTTAGTTGCTCCAACACTCAGCTGTGTACATGGTGCTGGGGTTTGAACCCAGGTCCTCATGCCCGCCAGGCAAGCGCCGAAACCGCTGAGCCACCGCTCCAGCCCCTTAGCCTTAACCACTTTACTTGCTACATTTCCTTTTGTAAGAGTCTCCAGGAATCATCCTCCCAGTGCAAAACACATTTGGTGTGTTCTGTCTTTTCAGTTCTAAATTCACACGAAAGATCCGTTTTTTGGACAGCCTCGGGGAGCTGGCCCAACTCATCTCCCTGGATCAAGTCCATATTCCTGAAGCTGTCAGACAGTGAGTCCTGCACTTAAGGAGGAGGGTTTGGGGTGGGCTGTGTAAAACCAATTCCCATTTTCTTAACATCTTACAGGAAATACAAATGAATATAAGATAGAGGCCCTGCTTTCATTCGGTTGCTTCAGTGTTTTTGAGAAGATTGTGTACATGAAGAGGTTAAGGACACTACTGCATTCAGCAAGAATAAAAGAAAAGAATTATACATATAAATGCAGAAGCATCAAGGAATAACTACAGTATAGAGGTTAGAGGAGACTCAGAGCAGCCCTAGAAATTAGGAAGGGATATATCCACAGTAAACAGATTATAGCAGGTGGAAAGAGGATGTTAGGGAGAAAGATTACTCAAACACCCAGTCTTCTGGCTCTTCCCTAACCAATGTCCTGCTCCTTACCTGTTTTCTGCTCCACTTCTTATAGGTTGGACCAGGATCTCCATGGCTCCGTACTGGAAAAAGGGCCTTAGAACCAGGCAAAGACAGAGATCTGCCTACACCCCAATCCAGGATACATCTGAGCTGTTTTGGAAATCATCTCGTTTTCGACTCCAGTATCACTGGATTTTCACTTGTCAATGAGATGCCATCCTGAACATGACCCTGCTTTCTGAGGGGCTTTGAGGTTGGGAACCTGATCTGTTGGGTGGCTTTCAATTCATCTGTGGTTTGGAAGGCTGAGTGTGAAGGGGCACTGGAAGTGCAGAGCTCTGGGTTTTAATCTTCTTTAGCTGTAGAACCTTGGGCAAATAAATCACTTCGTCATTTTGGTTCTCATCTTCCTCCTCTGTACGTGAAAGGCCTCGATCTTTTCCACCACGGGTATTCTAGAGTCTTTGAGGGGAGACGGATGGACCAGAAGAGCTTACCTGACTATAGCCAGCCTGCCTGCCTGGAGCCAGGATTCAGCTCGCAAAATCTTAAAGAACCCTGTGTGCCCTTCTTTCCCTCTAAGTCTTGTCTGCCGCCTGTGAGTCTGGAAAGGAGTATTTCAAAACCTGTATTTTCGCCCTTAGTAAATTCATTCCTGTTAATAAACTGCCATGCAAAATTTAAGGCTTCGCCAAGAAAGTGAACGACTGTTTCCCCAACCCCTTACATCACAATCCCCCTTTTGCTTCTGGTACAGAGTTCTTGCTGAAGAGGTTCCCGAGGATTTAAAGCTCAGCCCCTGGCCTGGGGCCGCAGGAGGGGAGCCCCCGTGGGAGAGGACTAAGGGGGAGGGGTGTGGCGCGCGCTCCTGCCTCTGAGCGCCCCGCCTTGGTTCAAACGACCCGACCGGGCGGCGGCCGCCGGTCGGTGGAGAGCGGAAGAGAGGAGCGAAGGTAGCATCCCGCCTCCCTCCCAACTCCAAGCCGCCCAGCCCCATGGTCCCCGCCGCCTGCGCGCTGCTCTGGGCCCTGCTGCTGAGTCTGGGGTCTCGGGCGGCGGGGGCCCAGGACGAGACCCCTAACACGACCCCGACGGGGATGCAGCAGGTCACCTCAAGCTTCGGGGGCCCAGGCCGCAGCCGTCACACAGGCGGCCTCACCCGTCCCACTCTTCCCCAAAAGACAAAGATAATTCTGGAGGATGAGAATGACGCAGTGGCCACCGCAGACCGCCTGGCAGGCCCGGCAGCAGCTGAGCTCCTGGCCACGGTGACAGGCATGAGCAGGTCACCTGACGGTGGCTTTGATGAGGATGGGACTTTGGAAGAGGGGGTCGTGATTGATGCCAGAAATAACACCTTCATGCCGACTCGCTATAAAATGCCTTCTACAATGGGAAGTCCCAGCTCTGGGAAGTTTGTAGCCAACAAACAAGATCCAGAAATCAGCTGGACCACAACCTTGCCACCCAGCACCTCGTCTTCTACTGAGTACCTGCCCACCGACGCCTCCCTGAACCAGTGGTCGACAGCTGGGTCCACTCCCCGCCGGTGGCCATCACCCTCACCCACAGCCATGCCACCTCCTGAGGATCTGCGACTAGTGTTGATGCCCTGGGGTCCCTGGCACTGCCACTGCAAGGCAGGCACTATGAGCCGGACGCGGTCCGGGAGGCTGCAGGGCATTTCTGGGCGACTTCGAGTTGGAGCACTGAGCCAACTCCGTACAGAACATCGGCCTTGCACCTACGAGAAATGTCCTTGCAACCGGCTTCGGGAAGAGTGTCCCCTGGACTCAGAGATCTGTTCTGATGGCAGCTGCAGCTCTCAGACCACCGCAGCCGCCACTCCTCGTCGTCCTCCTGTTCGCACAAGCGCCTTCCAAAGCAGACGCAGAACCCCTTCACCTCCACCTCCACCTCCACCTCCCACCCCCAGCTCAAATCTGGCTTTTTGGAAACGGGTCAGAATTGGCTTGCTGAATATTTGGAATAGCCTCGCTTCAGTGTTCGCAGAGATGATACCAGTAAGTGTTTTGTTGAGCCAGAATCTTTATTGGTGTTCTGAAAAGTCCTGATGTCCCCAGCCTTGTTGCTAAACCAGCCAGTGTGCTTGCATGAACTGTTACTGACTTAGATCTGTTTGGTTATTGATTCATAACATGGTTATTCATGTTTTTGTCGGCCATGGATTCTACATGTTATTGCTCTTGTTTTTGAGACAGGGTCTCTGATTGTTACCTAGGCTTATCTCCAACTCCTGGGCTCAAGTGATCCTCCCACCTCAGCCTCCTGAGTAGCTGGGTCTACATGTGCAGTCACCACCAAGCCTGGCTACCTATTTTTTTCTTGTACAACTGCTAATTGGTTATTAGGCAACATCTATTGGTCAAAAGATTACTGACCAGTTAAGATTATAGGTACACAAAGACTTCCTAATGCAGTTAATGGACATGGAGGAAATTGTTTTCATCTAATTAACGCAGTAACAGGTAATATCTGAGATCTCACTCACTATGTGCACTTTACTTGGATCAGTCTTCACAACTTTGAGCTATTATCCCCACTTTGCAGATGAAGAAACAGATTTACAAAGTTAGTATGTGGCAGAGCCACAAGTAAGACTGAAATCAGATTTGACACCAGTGCCCATGTTGTTAAACATCCCAAAGAATTGTCTTTCTGGGATTCTGCTAAGCAACTTAAGAATTCTCAAGGAAGGACAGTCCTTTACTTTACCAAGAGTTAACAAGAGTTCTGATTGACCTGATAAAGTAGTCTAAGTTCCTAGGGATGGCAGGGAATTGGAAAAGGCAATAAACAAAGGTCATTTTTCTGGTTTCTGTTGTCTTTCTCCTTGTACTTTTTTTTTTTTTTTGTACTAGGGATTGAACCCAGGGGCACTTAACTACTGAGCCACATCCCCACCCCTCCCCCCTTTTTTTTGTTATGAGACACGGTCTTGCTAAATTGCTTAGCACCTTGCTAAGTTGCCAAGTTTGGACTTGAACTTACAATCCTCCTGCTTCAGCCTCTCAAGCCTCTGGTATTATAGTGTGCACTGCCATACCCAGCTGTCCAATACTATTTTGAGTATAAAAAGGAAACATAAGGTGGGGGGGCAGTAAGGTTGAGGGAATGAGGTTTTGTAAAAGAGCAGAGAAAGCAAGCAAAGAATAAGAATGTAGGTGTGGAGGCTAGGGATGTGGCTCAGTGATAGAGCATTTGCTTGGCATGTGTGAGGCTCTGGGTTAAATCCCCAGTGCCACCAAAAAAAAAAAAAAAAGATGTGGGCACTGTGGCACACACCTGTAATCCCAGCTACTACAGAGGCTGAAGCAGGAGGATCTCAAGTTTAAAACCAGCCTGGGTAACACAGTGAGACCTCCGTCTCAAAAAAAAAAAAATAAAATAAAATAATGTAGATGTGGTTGTAATTTCCCCTTTTCTCTATTTTTTTCCTTACCCAGACACACAGAAACCGGAGGTAATGGCCACTTCATCCACAAGAGGAGGTGTCAGCATCTCAACCTCTCCTCCCTTTTCAATTCCAGCACCCACTAGATATTTTTAGTACAGAAAAACAAAACTGAAAAAAAATACTGTTTGGTTGTGTCTTTTTACAGAAGTACTTGAGGGAAGAGACCATCTCTTTAATCCTAAAACTGATATTCATAGCCTTTGGCTTGTTGCCCTACACAGGTCCCCCAGAATAAAATGTTGATACCTTACCTTCAATATTGTCCTTAAACAAGTACTTTAAAGACTATCTCGAGTGCCAAGAAAATAGGAAGAACAAGGAGTCAAGCCTCTGAAAGACGGTTTCTCCTTGCTCTCAGTCTCAGTGCTTGGCCCTCTCTTCAGAAGTCAATGTGTTTTGTTGTTGTTTTTGAGTGAGAATTGATTTTTTTCATTTGGCCTTTGTTTTCCAGACAGTTGTTTATGTGATGCTGGGGTTCAAATCCAGGTCATGGCACATGCCAGGCAAATGCTTTGCTGCTGAGCCACCACTCCAGCCCCTTCAGAAGACAATGTTTGTATAGAATTCCATCCCAGCCACTCTAGTTCTTTGTCAGCCACATCTATTGTTTAATCCAACACACACCTGTAGTGATTACTCTGCAACTATTTTGCTTACATTTTTTATTTGAAAAATGTATTTAAAAGTCCAACAATTCTTTATTATAAATTATGACTCTCAAACCCATTCCTATCACTTTATTGTTAAAGTGATGGTAGCATACACATTAGAGAAGGAAGACAGCTCAAGGCAAGAGAGCACCAAAGAGAATTGTCCAAAGAATATGCTAGGATGTGCCTGGAGTCCCCCTTTCTACCATCTGTTTAACCCTTTAGATCTCTAGTCTAACCAGCAGGCTACTGAGTTCTTTTAGGGCAACAAGGTAGGCTACTTTCAGAGCAACTGGCTTAACTAGAACAGTAAATTGGGAATGTATCTCTATGACCAACATTAGAGCCTGAAAAACTGCAGGAAATACAATGAAATTTGAAAAAATTAGAACATCGGTCACTGTAGGTGGGGCAAACTGAATGGATGGTAGGATCAGCAGAGTGGATATCAGTTTCCACAGTCCTCACCCCATTACCATGGAACAGATTTCCTACTATAGAGCTATTGGGAGACTCCAGCCTTCTTGTCTTGAACAGGCAGGAGCTCATCAGTCTTGTTCTGCCTTCCTAATTACCCTGTAAGGAAAGGGTCAGAACAAAAAACACCTGAGAAGACAAAGTGCCTAAAGACCCTGCTCCTACATTGCTTTCCCATCTAAAGCAGGCTTGAGCAGGTGGGGAGTGTGACCTGGTCTTCAGACAAACTCCCTGAGTCTTACTTGTGTCTGGTTTTAGGACTAGGGCACAGAAATAAAGCTTAGAACTTGGGGAAAATAACTAGGGTATGTCTGCTGCTTTTATCTCCTCCCTCTCCAGTCTCAATATACCCTGTTCACCTCTCCATACTGCAGGAACCCCTCCTTCCACAGAGCAAGAATGGAGAAGCATAATACATGTCCATCGCAGACATGAGCCCATGCACAATCAACACACTGAACAAAGAAAGATTACGTGCAGCTCTACCGAGCACACTTTACAAGGGGTTCTAGTTCATTCGAGGCACAGGCTTAAGATGAACAACCAGATTAGGAAAAGGGTGGAAATCACTGAAGAGAAAACTATCTGCCTTCAGAACTGTAATTCTCAGCTGTGGGCAATTTTGTCAGTAGTTGACATTTGGCAACTTCTGGAGACATTTTTGGTTGCCATAACTAGGGTGGGCCAGGGATGCATATAATGCACAGAACAGATCTCCAAAGAAATTATTCAGCTCCAAATATTGACTATGTCTTGGCTGAACTTTGTTCCAGAGCCTCTCCTGCTCTCATGCTGTGGAATGACTCTATACTCATAGATGTTTTCTCTCACCACCGTCCTATCCTTAATGGTCAGGAAATCCACTTTGAGATATAACTTAGTTTTGCTGCATTATGGCTTTCTCTCCAGCCCCTCTTCTTCTTTTTATCTGGACTAGAAGAGAGACTGGCAGAGGGCAGACCAGGTACCCCAAAACTTAAATGGAATGTTGTCAGGTTAACATCCATCTCTTAACCCTTATTCAATGGGAAACAATGAGGTTCCTAGCAGGGATATGAAGTTAAGAGCAGAGGTAGTGGCAGGATGGGGATAATTAAAATAACTCATCTTAAATTACATTTTTAATAATAAAAAAAGAATGTTGATGGAAGCTAGTAATGCTATAGAAACATAGGATTTAGAGCGCTAAATAGAAAAAGACCTTGGTATTGGGATAGATATTGAGAGACTGTGAGCATAAGATTTGAAATCTGAAGATAAAGAGTGGACTTGACCAGGCAGTGGTCATCCTCCCAGCCCCTGCTTGACATTTGCTTTAGTTCATTCCAGGAGGAAACAGAATGGCAGGGAGGTAGAGAGCTTCTCAGCAAAGCTGACTTCAACTTGCATAATCTCACCTACCTATCCCAACTAAGGAGTTCCAGGTTAGGAGTTTAAAAACAGGCGGCACCCAGACCATCATTCAGGAGTAGGGAATTCATTCCAGATTCCCAGAGAACTCCTAGATCAGATCTAGAGTGCCTAGGGCTTCAGCTGAGCTCCTCTGGCCAACCAGTAGTCCCGTGGTCAGTCCTGCTGCCTTGACCCCATCTCCAGGAGGGGTTATAGCCAGAGGAAGTAGAGGGAGTCCAGCCCCCACGCCTTTTGAGGCACTGTTAGGCAGATAGGAAAAAGAGGGGCCCTTGGGTTCTAGGAGGGATCTGGTGGGGACAGCATTTCTTCTGGGCTGGACACAGAGCAGGGGCTTCAAGATGGCAAAACCTGAATTAAAAAAACAAAAATGTTTTAAAAAGGAAGGTTAGCTTCAACCAAGTCCTTAGGAAGAAGGCACCACAGCCTTTGAACTGCTTCATGTAGGCTTCCATGAAGATGAGGTAAAATGAGTCTCTTATTAATAAGATCTCACAAAAGACTCTTCCCTATATATGTGAGGTTCAAATAATTGGTTAAAAGGCTCCATAACTACCTCTAGACCAATTCCCCTTATAAGAGCAGAAATGCACTGTAGATATTATTTAGAGTAGAGGCGCTCTTTTCTTTCTGTCTATACAACCCCCTCTTTCTGCCTTTCTAGAATGACCCTACATTCTTGAATCTTCCATTCTAATTCTTCCCTCCCCTTCCCCCGGTTCCCATTATTGTATCAGAGGATCAGGATTCTGAGGCAGGGCATCAAGATGTGCTGGCATGTGCCTGAGGGGTTGCATGGGTTTCTCTAATCACTTACCATTCCTATGGGAGCTATAAGCCCCTAGAATTGCTCCACGGCCTATCTCGGTTTCCCTTGGATCTCATCTGCTCCTGAACTGCACCTGTCTGTTAAAAAGCACATGTGAAGTCGGGTACACACCTGTAATCCCAGGGACTTGGGAGGCTGAGGCAGGAGGACCTCAAGTTCAAAGCCACCCTCAGTAACTTAGTGAGGCCCTAAGCTACTTAGTGAGACCCTGTCTCAAAATAAAAATAAAAAGGGCTGGGGATGAGGCTCAATGGTTAAATATCCCTGGGTTCAATCCCTGGTACCAAAAGAAAAGAAAAACAAACAAAAAAACCACAATGGTGCACACCTATAATCCTAGCTATTTGAGATGGAAGCTGGGGGATCACCAAATTCAAGGCCAGCCTGGGCAACTTAATGAGGGTACTAAAGCAACTTAGGGAGAACCTGTCTCAAAAACACTAAAAAGATGTGGCTCAGTGGTAGAGTGACCCTGAGTTTGATCCCCAACACTGCTAAACAAAGTGCACATTAGGTACCCTCCTAAGCCTTCATATCCCACAGTAAGAGGTCTATCCAGTGGTTTTATCTCTTTGACAATATCAATCTGAAAAGGTGAAAATTGCCATTCCTCCCAGTCTCAGTGCCTCCTTTCACGTTGATCCTCATGAAGATGAAGCAAAATGGCTCTCTTACTAATAAGATCCCTTCACAAAAAACTCCCCCATACATGTGTGAGATTCAAATAATCGGTAAAAGGACTCCATCACTATCTCTAGACCAACTTCCCCAATTATAAGAGCATAAATGTTATAGATATCATGTAGGACAGAAGCACTTGACCTTTTTCATGCCCCTACACTCCCAGCCACAATATAACTTTCTGTTGCACTGATTCAGCAATTCTTAATTAGAAGGGAGGGTTATGGTTTTTGAAGAAGCCCTCTAACTGTTAAGATATAGCCCCAGCCCCAGTGAAGAACAATATGCTAACTGTAAAGACGAGGGAATATAGACCAAGAGATCTGAAATGCCAGATCTTAGGTCTCCATAACTGGGACCAGGACTAGAATCCCAGATTCTTGCTTCCCCATTGAGTGTTTTGTTCTATTCCTCACTTGAAATTTCAACAATTACAGTTACAGTCCACAGGCCCTTATCAAGCTCTCCCCAGTTCCATTATTACCATGGCAAGTCCATCTCCAGCCCCCATCTCTCCAGAGCCAATGTGAGTCAGGTGGACAAAATTCATTGGTTCCCCAATCATGGTCCGGTCAATCCGTCTTCTTTTCTTTTTCTGTTTGGAGACAATAAGGAATGAGGTGTTAAGTCTGTGGAGGAGGGGGCGGAGCAGTGGCTCAGCGGTTTGAGCACTTTCCTGGCATGCACAAGGACCCAGGTTCAAACCCCAGCACCACACACACAACCAAGTGTCAGAGAAACAATGGCCAGATGAGAAATAAAACTGATTCTCTGTCTCTCTCTCTTTAAAAAAAAAAAAAAAAGTCAGTGGAGGAAGGGGAAAGAGTCTTGAAAACTACTAAGGGAAGAGCTAAGGGCTTGATGGGGTATTTTAATAGGGAAATCACTAGGGATGAAAGACAAAGTTGGAATAACAAAGGAAGACACAGACTAAAGTGGTGAGGACAGTGGCCTGCAAAGTGAACACTGTGGAAAGAAAGGACATGTCAAAGTCACCACTGTGATGAGGAAACAATGGGGGAAAACTGACAGGTATTCAACTCAACCTACAATCCCTACCCAACTCAGAATGGACAGGAATGGGAGGAGATAGCTGGTACTATTCACTTCTTCCATCACATTGTCCCTTTTATGGCATGAAAGCACCTGCCTAGCCATAGAAACTTTCCTAACAGAGAGGCAACAAGTGGTCTTTATTTTTTCTTAAAAGAAAGAGGGACAGTGGGTGGGAGGAAAAGAGGGAGTGAGAATCAATTTTATTTAGTTTTCCACGTGGCTTTTCCAACACTTCCATTGTATATGTGGTGCTGGTGTTTGAACCTCCATTCTTATGCGTGCTGGGCAAGCACCATAACCGCGGAGTCACCCACTGCTTCAGCCCCAAGAAGTGCTTTTTAGAAAGTAGACCCTAGATGGTGTTTACACTTTCTAGCATACAGTAACTGATTTCTGTGCATTGGGGTCGGGGTGGGGAGACTCACCGGCTGGGGTTTCTCTACCACGCAACAGCCCAGTTTGTGCCAAAATTCACTCATATTCCCTGATGGTTCCAGCTTCACTCTTCTGCCTGAGGCCCCAAAGGGCTCTTGCTCTGGTGTCTTGACCACCACTTCTTACTCTCCCCAGGTATAACACCCTAGGTTCGCTCAGCTGGATGTGTCTAGAGATGGTGGAATCCTCAGGATCCTTAGCTGAGCAGTGAAGGTCAGTGTCTCAGACCTAGAGAGTCTAACAGGGCCAGAGAGAGGGGTGGGAAGGCAGGTACAAGGTTATGTCTTCCTCAAATCTGTAGAAAGCAAAAAGAAAGTTAATAAGAAATCCTTCCTCAAAGATGCTCAAGAACCTCCAGATAAGCCCCAATCTTCTCAGTCCCCCCCTTATTTGCCCTAATCCTCTAATCCTATCCATAACACCAATCATTTACAAAAATGTCAGAACGTCAGTTTGACTCCCAGAGAAAGGAACAGAAACAAAAGAACACTGAGGGTTTGAGGAGCAATGGTTGTTTACACCAAAGACAGAAATTAGCAAAATTTAAGGGTACTCAATGGTCTAGCTCCCTTCTTCCTGGGTTGAAGGGCAGAAGGGGAGGGGCAAATTAAGTGACTCTGAAGAGGAAATCGTGGTTTTTTGTTCTCATAAACAAGGCCTCCACCCTGTCCCTTCCCTTTTTCCTCATTTTGCCCTGAACACCTAGGTTTTTTGTTTTTTTTTTTTTAAGAGAGAAAAAGAGAAGCAATTTTTATTTAGCTTTTCATCTGACTTTCATTCCTCTGACACTTTGTTGTGTATGTGGTGCTGGAGTTTGAACTCGCATACTCGCGCATGCAAGACAAGCACCGTAACCACCACTCCAGCCCCATGAACACCTAGATTTTAAGAACAAGAGAGAACCACCTAGGACTTAGGAGACTTAATTGTAGTGGGTTGGACCTCAAGAAAGACTCTTCTATGAGGAGTTTCGTCCCTCTTTTATTTCATTACCCTTGTGCCTTTCCCATTGCTCTCAGCTGAGATCCAAACCCTCCCAGAATCCACTTAGTAGTTCCTTTATTACCTGACCTTGAGATCCTTTCTGAAGGCTGTGTACACTGTTTATCTGTGTCCTGTAGTGCTGTGGTCCTATGTGTACACCTGTTTGCACACTCACAGTGTGACCATCTCTCCAAACACAAATCATCTCTGCACATGTGCTGAGTATCTTTCTATCCCATAAGGAATCATTTTCCAGCCTCCACACCCTCTTCACATGTTCCATCGTGCAGCTCTGCCCTGTCTCACACCCTATAGGGCCCAGGCCTCCTTCCCTCATGCTGTAACCTGTTCTCTCCTCCCTCCTCACCGCTTCCACAGGCAAGCTTCACCAACCAAGCAGATTCAAGGCACTTTTCTGGTAGCACTGGTATGCAAGGAAGAACTTTCTCCCTTCCTCACTACTGCCAGCCAGGGTAGGGCCCAGCTGGGTTTCCTCTATACTTACTGCATTTCCCTGTCCTATAATAGTGCAGACAGCCTCAAAGATTCCAACTTATCAATATTATCCATTAGCAGGAATAGGACTTGTCTTTCCTTCTAAGCCTGGAGTCCTGGTGCTCTAGCACCCTAGATGACCTAAAAATTGAGCTTGCTTTTTTTAGCAGCCTTAGATGACATCACACAAACAACAAAATAAGCTTATAGGGGAGGGAAAAACCCAAGGGTCTGGGCTTTCTCTCATTTCCCTTCCCACCCTGGAAGGGAGGGTAATCAGAATGGAAGTCAGAATGCAGCTGTCCTGAGAAGGGAACAGTGGTCAATGGGGAAGTCGGTCAGTCACAGGGCTTGTCCTATTGGTGGTAGTGGTGGCAGGTGGTAAGGGTTGGGGGGAAATGGAGAAAACAATGAAGAATCAGAGGAAACCCCCAACACCACTAGACAGTCTGACTGAGACCAGATGCTCCTCAACATTCCCCACCCATCTCAAAGCTAAGTGGACAGGGGGCATGGTGCTGGGAGGGAAGAGGAGGAGGGAAAGGGGCAGCACAGGGAACAAGGGCCTTTCTGTTTCTTTTCCAGAACTGGGGTGGAGGAAAAGTGTGTGTGTGGGACTTGGCATGAAATGACCAATGATGATGAAAAGTAACAAGGAAATTCCATTCCCTAGGACATTAGGGTCTCTGAAACATGGGGTGGGGGTGGGGGTGGGGTCAGTGTGTGAAGAAGACAGGACAGGGTGAATGTGGTGGTGGTGGTGCCGGTTGGGGGAAGGGCAACAAAGCCAGAAAAGGAAGTAAGAGCCATTGGCTGTCACTCTCCTTTAAAGCAGCCAGAGAGGAGTGGGTTGAGGAAAAATGAAGTCCTGAGCTTGTAAGAAAGGAGGAAGAAGTACCTGAATCACTTCTATTTCAACCCCACAGTGAAAGGGAAGGGGCTGGGAAAACAACATGAGGGATTAAGGTTTAGGTAGCATAAGGGCATATCCCGATAGCCAAGGAGCACTGATAATCGGGCCTCAGTTCCAAAGAGTGAAATATCCAAACCACCAAGGTCACACTAGGACTTAGGCGCCTCCAAGCTGTAGGGGGCAAGCACAAGAGGGATGGGAGAAAGGTGCCAGGGGGGAAGGATGTACAGAGGTAGTTCCCAGGTCCTGTGGTTGCCCCAAACCGGTTTTCCCGGTCCCGCTGCCTCCCGCCCCAAGGCCTCCAACCCGCTGCCTGACAAGCCTTCACAAGAAGCAGCTGGAGAGAAAGAGGAAGAATTGAGAACCGAGTGGGCAATTCTGGCTATACGCCCAGGGATGCAGCTGGTCTGTGGGAGACCCCCGCCCCCCAAGACATGGAGGGCTGCCGAAGGGCCCTAGCGAAGGGAGGAGATCCCGTATTTCGGTCGTGACAGGCATTTGCCCTAGCACCCACCAACCCAGGGCTTAAGAGGAAACAGAACTAGGCCCTAAGCTTCCCCTCCCCCAACACATTCAATCACATAAGACTCCACTTCTGCCCCACTCTCCCATACCCCAAAATTCTCCTCTTCTCCCAACCTTGAACTAGAATTGGGACCTCTCTGACTCTTTAGGACTCTGTCACTGGTCTCCGTGGCTGCCTTAGTCTCATTTAGGCCTTCCCGGACCCAGCTCCACTTCATTTTGTCTGGCACACGACACCACTAAGGTTAGTAAGACTTGAAGAAGCCCCGTCCCTTCCAACTTCCCCCAACACACCAGCCCCTTCTTCCTTTCCACCCTCCAGCGGCCTCGGCCTGCGTACCCTCCAAGAGCTGATGAGCACTGTTCGGCTGCGCGCACCCCTTTTCCCACCGACCCAGCATCTCCACAGCCCTCCACACCCTCCCCATCTTCCCCACCCCCAGCATCCGGTGCGTCTCCGCCTGGTGCGGCAGGCTGGGTCCGCAGGCTAGGCTTGGCGGCCAGGGGCCCAGCTCCACGGTCTCACCTGTTCTTCTCGGGCATCTAGGCGTCCAGCCGCAGCTGGAGGGGGCCTCCCGCCCGGTGCCCGCCGGTGTGGGCTTCCCGGGCTCGCTCCTCGCGCGGTGGGGGAGCCGAGGGCGGGCCAGCAGAGGTGGGGCTGGCTGAGGGCGGAAACGGCAGCGACGCGATTACGAAACTCGTCCTGCTCCGAGCCGAGCGCACAGCTCCCCCCCGGATTGCCGAGGCACTGCACGGTGGAGAGACTTGGGAGAGGGCCTCGGCAGCCCCCGAAGGTAGCCGCCCCTGCAGGGCGCACCGGAGAGTGTGGACACCTCAGTGAGGGCCTGGCACTCAGACTGGACTCTCCGGGACCTCGCGTGGCCTCCACGAGCCAGGCATTGCCGTGGAAGAAACAAAGTGGAGCCCCCAACGCCCCCAGGCCTAACCGAGTTCAGGATTCTTAGAAGCACTTTCCCCCAATCTCTTGCGCTCCGTTCCAAATAGAACAGGGCCAGGTTAATTTACCCATTGTGAGGGTGGACAGCCGTGGGGGAGAAGTAGGGATTGTGGGGAGGGGTGGATTTTTTTTTTTTTTTCCTGATTCCCTCAAACACCGGGCAAACTGAAGTCCTTAAATTGAGAAAGGGACACTTCTCCATTGCATTGTTGACCAGAGTTAAGGTATTTAATCCATAAATTAGAGGACAATTAATCGCCCATTCACTGCACTCCAGACAGCACAGAGGAGCTGGAAAAGACTGGGAATGATGGTGCAGACTAATAAGCCTATGGAGATAACTTTAAGCCTCCCTCCCTCCCTAAAGTGTTCTGGAACCTATCATTTGAATTAGCCGAGTCAGGCTAGGGAGGGGGCGGGGAGTCCTTCCGCCCTTCTTAGGAGGGGCTGCATTGCAGGGGGAGACTGAGCAGGCGGGCTCAGTCACTAAGGAGGGAGAGGGAGTGAGAGGACAAAGGCGTCCAAACCTCAGCAGCTTGCTTTTTCTCCATCCCCGAGCAGATCCCGGAGCCCCTGAGACCCTCCCTCCATCTTTGGAACGCGCTAGTAATTGATTGATAACAGGTAAGCTAAACTGAGGGAGAGGGACAGGAGGCTGTTAAGACAGTGGGCAGCTTCTTATGGTTAAGATTGAGGTGGGGAACAATTCTGGAAAGGGGGTGCTTTGAACAAAGGGTAGCTGTTCTCTGATTTACATCTCTTCACTAATATCTCCTTTCATGCCTTGTTAACTTGTACCTAGGTGTTAAATTCTAACAATTTACATGTAATTATTTCTCAGCACTTACCCTCATTTCAAGTATCCATTTTCCTATAATGTATTGCCCTGTGTATTTAATTATATCTTCCTTTTCAAGCTATAATTTTTCTATCAGTTATTTGGTTAATCTTTAATCCTACCTTATCTATTTCCCCATATTTATAAATTTTTTTTCTGTAGTGTTCTACTTGTCTTTGTAGGAGTGAGTTTTGGAAGGTGGGATATGGGATATTTTTTAGAGTAATCCTGACCTTTTTTTAACACTCTCCTCCCCACCTCAAATCTTTTCTCCAAAAGAGCCAGCTTGAGGTAGGAAAGGTGTTTTCTGTTGGAGAACTGCCAGATCCCATATTGAAATCCAGATCCCACAGGAACTATGATAGGAGCAGATTTTTATTTACAGCTCAGTAGAATAACTGGGGGAAGGTCATGGCTAACAGGAAAATCCACGCTGAGTGGGGTACATATGAGATGCCATAGAGCTTCCATGCGTCTCCATCAACACCCATCCTTTCCCCAGCTTCCATGGTGGCAGCATGACACAGCAAGGCTGGGTTGAGAAGGCCTTGGATGCCTGCAGAGGGTCTGGACAAAGCCTTACTTGGGTGTGGTCATGTGGTTCAGAACAAGTGTATCTCTTTTAATCTGTACATTGGTTAGTCCTGTTATCACTAAGAATAGATAGTGATATTTAGAAAATTACCTTTGCCGAAACCATGTAGATAATTTAAAATGAAGGATAGTGGGAAGCATTTAATGAGCATATATCATGGTACAGGTAACGTGCGAAACCTTTTAAAATAAGTAAATAATAGAAGGACAGATGAGGGTTGGAGAGCTGGCTCAGTGATTGGAGCACTTGCCTGACAAGCAAAAGGACCTGGGTTCAAACCCCTGGGCCACGTACACAACTAGGTGTTGGAGAAACAAAGGCCAGATGGAAAAATAAATAAAACTGATTTTTTTTTTTTGAGAGGACAGTGAGAGAGGAAGAGAGAATCAATTTTTATTTTTTCACTTGGCTTTCCTTGCTCTGACACTTGGTTGTATACGTGGGTGCTGGGGTTTGAACCCTGTACTTATGTATGCCAGGCAAGCGCCGTAACCTCCAAGCCACCACTCCAGCCCCTCTCCCACTATCTTAAAAAAAAAAAAAATGATGATGATATGGGTGAAGAACATTTGAGGAAAGAAAAGGCAAGCTAGCTGAAAAGGGACCCCTTTACAAAATTTGGAGGACTTGGAAATTAAATCCACAGATTAAAAATATCATTACTAGGGCTGGAGTCGTGGCTCACTGGTAGAGCACTTGCCTGGCATGTGTGAGGACCTGGGTTCGAAACCCGGCACCACATACACAACTAAGTGTCAGAGAAACAAAGGCCACATGAAAAACTAAATTAAAAAAAATGTTTTTGTCTCTCTCACTGTCCCTCTCTTAAAAAAGAAAAAAAAAAGTCAGAGAAACTTAAAACCAGATGAAAAATAAATAAGATTTTCAATCTTTTTTTAAAAAAATAGTCACTAATGCCTTTACATTAGTAAACATTGGTATTTAGCTTTAATTTTCTGTGTAGTCTTATTATGTTTTGTCTTTAATACCGCATAGATTTGTGTCTTTCTGAAATGCATTTGATACACTCTGGACATGTCTTTGGGTCAATGTCATAACTAAAGATTTTAGGCCTTTTGAGTTAATATTCCACAAAATGTCCTTCAGCTTTAGACACTCAGGGACAGTGAAGACAGTTTTTATAGACTGTTGTAAGAAAAGGAGTCAGTTTGTCAAAGAGCTTTTTCCCTGTTTACAGCTTCTAGCTTACTCTACTGCCTTTTTCATTTTTCAGTATTCAGATCAGAATCACAAGAACAATCAATACCTTTTCCACAGAATATGTGTTCTTCAAGAAATAAATCAGTTAAGTTTTGAAATAAATCAGTTAAGTTTTGAAAATATGAGTTCAGAGTTATATAAAGTTGTAGGCAACTGTCTGAATAACACAAAAGGGATCAGATTGGGAATTGTGAGATTTGAGTTCTACATAAACTAGCTAGACGGCTTCACAAGTCACTAATTTCTAAAATACCATTTAGCTTTAATTTTTATTTTGTCCTGTGATTCTATTAATTAATTGATTTAGGTACTAGGGATGAGCCCAGGGGTACTCTACCACTGAGCTACATCCCCAGCCCTTTTATTTTGAGACACAGGGTCTTGCTAAATTGCTCAGGTTAGCCTTGAACTTGCAATCCTCCTGACTTAGCCTCCTGAGTCACTGGGTTAAAGGGGTGTACCACCACAATCAATGGGTGCTTTACTACTGAGTCATCCTGGCCCTTTTTATTATTTTGAGACAGGGTCTAAGTTGCTTAGGGCCTTGCTAAGTTGCTGTGGCTGGATCCTCCTGCACCAGCCTCCTGAGTTGCTGGGATTAGAGGCATGCACCACTATGCTTGGCTAATTCTGTTTTTTTTTTTTTTTTTAAAGAGCCTATTTTGGGGTTGGGGCTTTAGCTCAGTGGCAGAGCACTTTCCTAGCATGTGCAAAGCCCCCGAGTTCGGTCCTCAGCCCTGAAAATAAATAAAGAGCCTATTTTGTGGGGCTGGAGCAGTGGTGGTTATGGCGCTTGCCGGGCTGTGCAAGTACATGAGTTCACCAGGTACACAATGAAGTCTTGGTGCCACAAAATGCCACATGAAAAACTAAAATTATTTCTTTCTCCCCCTTTCTCTTTATTAAAAAAAAAGAGCCTATTAGGTGCTCATCTTTATACTAAGGTCACTCTGTAGGAGATTTACCAGGAGAAATCAGCTAGCTAAGTTGAAAAACCTGGTAATATAAAAAAAATCTCAATTGGCAGTCAGTACCACTATTGACTCCTTAGGCTTGCTTCTAAGGATCTCTATAGTCCTACACCTAAGCCAGGACTAGTCAGTTAATAAGTACAACCATTTTTACTAGCTTTTTGTCTGCACACATAGCTTTGCAAATTACTGAGGAGATGATCAGAACTTTGTATCATGGGATGATGACCTCACCTTTCCAACATATTCCCCCACCCTGCTACAGTCCCTGCATCATCCTCCTTTCTAAGCAGCTTCTCTGCTGAGTAATGCTCAGTTCCCAGGGTTTATTTTAGAGCCTGAACCCAAGAAAAAGGACAATTCAGAATTTGCTTTTAACATTAAATATATCCTAGCCTACCCACCCACAACTCAAGCTCCAAGTGCTCACATATCACCATGTTCTAGATTAAGGCTTTCTTTTTCTGTTTTAGTAGATACTTCACATTATGTAGAAGCTTCTTGGTACCTATGTAAGGACACTCAGAGTCACAGATCTGGTGAGAACCAATGAGGTGTGCTAGAGAAAGATCTTCTGAAACTCAGGATTCTATTTTTGGAGGTAATGGAATGTTCTTTCTGTTTCTTTGGGAACATTTCAAGTAAAGCTTCTTGCTCCTTCTATTGGCTGGTAAGAAGCAGGGCGGAGGCTCCAGGGAGCTCTAACAGTCAATATAGTATCAGGCAGGGCGTGGAGGATGAACAGAAAGGGTGATAGAACGTATTCATTACAACATGGAAAAGATGTATTCTTCCAATCTAAAATTTATTTCCTTATCTGGAATTACCAATCCATTTGCTCTCATTATATTCAGGTATTCTAGCATCTGGATATTGTTCTGAAGAGAGGTAGGCTAGAGAGAAATAAGTCATTAAGACTTATCAGTAGAGGGGCTGGAGTGGTGGCTCAGCGGTTTCGGCGCTTGCCTGGCAAGCACAAGGACCCGGGTTCAAACCCCAGCACCATGTACACAACTGAGTGTTGGAGAAACTAAGGCCATGTGAAAAACTAAATAAAGTTGTTTCTCTCTTTCTCTGTCTCTCTCACTGTCCCTCTCTCTTTAAAAAAAAAAAAAAAGACTTATCAGTAGAGTAATAGATGAGAATGGCAAAGTATTCATCATATTAAATAGTAAAGGAAAATTAATCGGCATCTTTAAATGTCTTTGTGTGCAAAGTCTAGCATCTATGGTACCCAGAAAATAGACCTTAAAAAAAAAAAGAGTGAGAGGGGCTGGTGCAGTGGCTCAGTGGTTGGAGCACTTTCCTGGCATGTGCAGGGACACAGGTTGAAACCCCAGCACCACATACACAACGAAGTGTTGGAGCAACAAAAACCATCTTTAAAAAAGAGAATCAACTTTAGTTTTTCATCTGGTTTTTGTTGCTTCAACACTTAGTTGTGTATGTGGTGGTAGGGTTTGAACCCAGGTCCTCGTACATGCCAGGCAAGCATGATACTGCTAAGCCATCACTCCAGCCCCAGACTGGTTTTATCCTTAGGGAAGCTTCCAGTATGATGAAGAAAATAACATTCCTATACATAAAACACATAACAGTGATTTCTAACCCTAAAGTGATAGGAGTCAGGTAAACCTCTAGTGTGTGTCAGGGGAGATACTAAAGGAAGGAGCCAAGTAAGTGTAAGTAAGTCATTCTGGAAGAAGTGAGCTTGTAGTAGGGTTCAGAAGGAAAACAGAAAGCAAAATGTCATGGAAAGTCTTTTCAGAAAGTAATAACCATTAGGGGCTGGAGCGGTGTTTCGGCGCTTGCCTGGCAAGCACAAGGACCCAGGTTCAAAACCCCAACACCACTTACACAACTAAGTGTTGGAGCAACTAAGGCCATGTGAAAAACTAAATAAAGTTCTTCCTCTCTTTCCCTGTCTCTCTCACTGTCCCTCTTTCTTTAAAGAAAAAAAGTAATGACCATTAAATCAGAGTCAAGATTTATGAAGTATTTGTAAGTATTTGGGAGTTGGGGGCGGGGAGATTCTTCTAGGGACTTGGGAGTCTTGAAACTAGGTAGAAGTTGAAGGAGTTAAGGAAGACAGGAAATGAACATAACTACCAGAGGTTATACTGCTGCTAGGAAGAGTGTGACCAGATTTTGGAAGGCCTCAAAACTCAGACCCAAGATCCACTTGAAGGCAGTAGGCAGTAAGTAAATCATTTCAAGATGAGAAGTTAGGAAATGGCAGAAAATTATAATAGATGAAGAATTCCTGAAGCTTGCCCTAGGGAAATGGATTATTTACAGAGGCAAATGGGGATGTGGAGTTTTTTGGTGAGGGCAGGGGGGCTGAATTCAGGTGTGTTTTATCACTGAGCTACATCCCTAGTTCTTTTTATTTTGAGACAGGGTCTCGCTAAATTGCTGAAACTGGCTTTGAACTTTTATGTTCCTGCCTCAACCTCCTGAGCTGCTGGGATTATAGGTGTGGGCCACTGCACCTGGCCCAGTTTATTTTTATTTTTTATTTTTTGTATTTTGGAGAGAGTCTCCTAAAGTTACTGAAGATAAAAGTTGCTGAGGCTGACCTCAAATTTGTGGTCTTCCTGTCTCAGTCTCCCAAGTTGCTGGGATTACTGGTGTGCTGTGCCTAGCATGGGACATATAATTTCTAAGCAAGGAAAAGCCAGGGGACCAAAAGAAGTTGCTTTAGCATTAAGAATGACAAATGGTTTCTTTCCAGGAAAATATGAGGGACCCTGTGAGTAGCCAGTACAGCTCCTTTCTTTTCTGGAGGATGCCTATCCCAGAACTGGATCTGTCGGAGCTTGAAGGCCTGGGTCTGTCAGATACAGCCACCTACAAGATCAAGAACAGCAGCGTTGGAAAAATGACCGGGCAAGCAACAGGAGCAGAGCAGGAGAAAAACCCTGAAGGTGATATCCTCCTAGAGTACAGCACCTTCAACTTCTGGAGAGCTCCCATTGCCAGCATCGATTCCTTCGAATTGGACTTGCTCTAGGACAAGACTTCTCTCCCACCACCTTGTCCTCATGGTCTTCTCTTTCAAGCCCCTTCCTACTCATTCCTTTCCCAAATTAATCTTGTTTTTTCCCCCTCTATTGTGTTGGTGGTGCTGATCAATCTGCCATTTAAGTTTGTTTTATTTATTTATTTATTTATTTATTTACCTATCTACTCCATTTCTCTCAAAAGCCCTCACACCAAAGTAAAGGGTTCAAGCAATGGAGTACTGGATCCCCCACCCCCTGGATTATTAACCCCAGAAAATAGAACTTTGGTGGCACCAAGGAGTAGTAGAGCAGTGTGAAATGAAAGACAGTTTGATTCCATTTTTAACCTGCTTCAAAGGTTGCTCAAATGGGAAGGTGGTGCACTTGCTTGACATATATGAGAACTTGGGTTTGATCCTCAGCAACACAAAAAGAAAAAGATTGCTTAAACTTTCCTAGTTTCTTGCTTTGGGCCAGTAAACAAGTATTTCTTCAAGGGTTAGTGAAAATCTAATTTAAATTAAAAATTAAGTTTAAGATGACTTGTCATAACACTTATGATTTCCAAAAAGCTAAGGTGATAATCTTCTTATTAAATCCTGCCCCTCCTTGTAATACATTCTTCAATTTCTCTCCGAGAAATTGGGGGTAAAGGTATAAAACCAAGAGGGAATAATAAATCATGGAAAATGAAAATATGGGAAAACATGGAATCATTTCAGAAATAGTGAAACTCTTTCCCAAAAGTATTGGTTTTTGCAGCACTGGGAATCTAACTCAGGGATGTTCTTCCACTGAGCTACATCCCCAGCCCATTTTATTTTATTAATTTTGAGACAAGGGTCTCACTAAGTTGCCCATGCTGGCCTTGAACTTGTGATCCTTCTGTCAGCCTCCCTAGTCCAAAGGGTTTACAACTTTACTTCTAACTGTGGGTTGAAAAATTCTAGCTAAGGAAAAAAATCAGATTTCAAATCTTTAAGAAAAATTTGTGCTATTAGGATAATTTGTAAAGTTGTGATTCAGTCTTCTAAAAAACATAGGGTTTGGTCCTGTGCAATTAATCTTGCCCCTTCCTCATTTGCAATATATGATACTACTGATCAGTGGGTCTCAGGCACTGTTCTAAAGCTACCTTAGGATCATGAAATGAACAATTACATTCTGCCCCTGCACCTTGTTCCCACTCCTTCCAAAACTGCTGCTGCTTATTTGTGCTGCCATTTGCTCATTTATTTAATAAAGACATTCAATTCCAGGACTGTATTCTAGTTTTTTCTTTTCACAAGCAGGCAGTACAGATCACAGAAATGAGCCATACTTTCACATTCAGCGGATACATTTTACATGATATTCAACTTTGAGGAAAAGTAATGTTAATAGCATTTATACATTAAATGTAGAACTTCAAGGTCAAGGGACTGGAGCCATGGCTTAGTGGTTGGAGCAAAGTGTGAGGACCAGGGTTCCAACCCCAGCACCACATAAACAACTAAGCGTGGGAGAAACAAAGGCCAGATGGAAAAACAATTCATTAAAATAAACCAAACCAAACCAAGACAAAACAAACAAACAAACAAAAAACCCCTGCAGGTTGAACAAATAGATAAACGGGTGAAATCAGCTTACAGAACTTAGTTATAAAGCTACAACCAAACATTCCAATCACTTTTCTGCTTACCCAATGACTGCCAACATACTTCAGGTAAAATTTTCACTCAAATATGTTTGTTTATTTGTAACTCGCCTCATTCCAAAAAACTATGAAACTAACTTACAAATAGTTTCTGTGTTGGTACTACATCAACACTGAGCTACACACAAAAAAAATAAAGGCAGTATTAGCAGGCCATAAACAATCTATAAGTTTGGAGAAGGAGGTAGGTAAATCCGAGGCCTTGAAAGGCCCACCATCAACAACCTAAGTAAAGTATGGGACCAGGAAGGGTAAGTGACGTGTCCTTTTGTATTTTTTTTTTTTTAACTAGGAATTGAAGGTAAGTGATGTGTCCTTTTCTATTTTTTTAACTGGGAATTGAAGGTAAGTGATGTGTCCTTTTCTATTTTTTTTTTTTTTTTTTTACTATGGATTGAACCCAGAGGGGCTTTACTTTTAAGCCATATCTCTAGCCTTTTTTTTTTTTTTTTTTTTGCCTTTTTAATTTTTTGAGACAGGGCTTCGCTAAGTTGCTGAGGCTGACTTTGAACTCGCGATTTTCCTGCCGCAGCCTCCCCAGCCACTGGAATTACAGGCGTGCGCCACCGCGCCCCACATGTCACTCATTTTTGAAAGGCTGTCCTTCAATCAAGAAAAATGTTGGGTAAAAACCGGGAACAGCTGGTAAACGCCATGATGAGAAGGATTTGCAAACCCACGCTCCGTCCTTTTACAGCGCTCCCGCCGCCCTCCACTCCCCAGCAACGACAGTTACTTTAGGGTTCACTCTGACAAGTCGCCTCTGGGGTCCTTCTAGTCAGGCTGTAAGTGGAAATGTATCCCACAAACAACAGAAGGGATGTGCCGAGCACCTTTACCAGAGACAGGGACAACGAAGCAAGATTTTCCCGTCAACCTATTAAGCAGCCGAGAAGCAGAACTCAAACTCCAGAACCCACGAATAATCCCATTTCTCTACAGCAATTCGCTGAGTTCTTGGCGCCAAAACAACCATCAGAGTCCGTCCCCTACCGGAACTATGCGACACGTAAAACACGTAAGAATCATCCGCCTCATTAAATAATCCCGTCAGAGGCCTACGAGACACACTTTCCGGCTCAAGACACCCTCACTAGAAAAGAAATTTTACAAAATGAGACTAAAAGGCTCATTTTCTACCTGCTCGAATGGAATTATGAGATTTCTATTTAGTTTTCCTCCACAGATTCCTCCGCCAGAAGTCATAGTCCCTGTGCCTTCACTTCCGGGTCCGCCATTTTGTTGCCTCCATTTCTCCACGAGGGGGGGGTAAAAGCCCCCAAAATATGCATACATGAAAAGGCCAAAAAGTAACCGTCACTGACAGGGAGTCTTAACTAGAGAAGGAAATGGGACCAAACTGGCGGGCCCGGTGAAAGTGCAGCCGGCAGCGACCGGAACGAGGAGGTGAGGGGGGAGAAGAGATGCGCGGACTCTGAGGGAGGGGGGTTCAAGGCTGCAGCGGAAGCCGCACCACTTTGCAGCCCAACCTCAGACTTCTGAGTGCGCACCAGGCAGCGTCCCCTCCGCGGAGCGGGAGTAGCGGGGAGAGGGGGAACGAGAGGAAGGGGATGCTGTCGAGAGGAAGGGGAGGGGACTGGGAGGAGGTGAAGAAGCGGGTGGGTGTAAGACCTGGGGCTGGGGAGCTGGACCACGGGAAGCCAAGGCCAAAGAGGTGACCACCAGGGGGCGACGCGGAGCAGGCGCTCAGGCTGCGCCCTAGGCGCAAACTTGGGCTCCCAGCCTCAAATTGGCTCCCCTCTTTTAGAAATGGAGCACTGGTGTGAAGAACTGAAGAATTTATGATAGGGGGGAATAGGGGACTCTGATTCTCTTCACTCCAGCAATCTAACGATTTAGTGAGCGCGCTAATCTGAGCAAGAGCATTAAGAGCCCCAACCCCAGTTCTTGCACAGTTGTTTGCACAGCTGACCGCCCAGTGGGGGACCTGTGCAATACAAAAAAAAAAAGAAAGAAAGAAAGAAAGAAAAGCCCAACCGTGGATTCTTCAATTGCTGTTTTCCTGTCCTTTTCCGACCCTTTAGCTTTTTCTCCCATTCTCACAGATTTCTTGAGCCATCATCCCATTCGTCTCTCCCTTCTTATAAAAGAAGGTTTCTCTCCTCTTTTCTTTTTTTCTCCATCACAGGATTTGACCATCTGGGGCTGAATTTTCATCATACATTTCACCACCCAGTCCAATGGAGATGTTATGGTGTTTATTTATTGAATTATTTCAGAGAATCAATTTTATTTATTTTTTCATCAGGTTTTTGTTTCTCAGACACTTAGTTGTGTATGTGGTGCTAGGGTTTAAACTCAGATCTTTGGGCAAGCCAGGCAAGTGCTCCAACTGCTGAGCTCCAGCCCTAGAGGAGATGTTCTTAAACATCTGTTTGCATACCTGCTTTTATAGCAATGAGAAGAGAACCCACTCAAATGCTGTGTTTTTTTTGTTGTTGTTGTTTTGTTTTGTTTTGTTTTTTGTTTTGAGGAGGGGCATTGTCTTTTTTGTTTATTTTTGTTTTATTTTGGTACTGGGGATTGAACCCAGGGGCACTGAACCACAGAGCCACATTCCTAGCCCTTTTTATTTTTTATTTTGAGGCAATGTCTCCGTAAATTGCTTAGGGCCTCACTAAATTGCTGAGAATGGCCTGAAACTGGCTGCGCTACCACACCAGGGATTTGGTTTATTTATTTATTTATTTATTTGGATTTGGTATTTTAAAAGGAATATAAAAAATGTCAAGTATCAGTGTTCTATAAGAAAGATTATATTTTTTTTCTCCCTGCCATTTTCTTGAGTACTAAAGACTGATACTATAAAGGTTCACACTCTTTTTTTTTTTTTTAAAGAGAGAGGGACAGTGAGAGAGAGAGAGAGAAAAAAAAGCAAATTTTTCACAAGGACTTTGCTTGCTCTGAGACTTCACTGTGTATGTGGAGCTGGGGTTTGAACTCTTGTGTACTCAAGCATGCAAGGCAGGCACCATAACCACTGAGCCACTGCTCCAGCCCCGAGGTTCACCCTCTTACAATTCATATTCTGCTGTGTGCCTTGGCTCATGCCTGTAATCCCAACAATTTAGGAGGCTGAGGCAAGAAGATCGATGGTTCAAAGCCAGCCTCAGCAATATAGGGAGGCCCTAAGTAACTTTAGCAAGACCCTGTCTCAAAATAAAAAAGGGCTTGGGAATGTGGCTAAGAGGTTAAGTGCCCCTGAATTTAATCTCTGGTACCTAAATAAATACATAAAATTCATATTCTACACTTGGACATACTTATTCAGAGAACCTGGACCCAGATCTCAGGTATATCATTTTGTTTTTTGTTGGGTTTTTTGTTTTGTTTTGTTTTTGTCAGATTCAACGTAGGGATGTTCTACCACTGAGCTACATCCCCAGCCCTTTTTATTTTTTATTTTGAGACAGGGTCTTGCTAAATTGCCTGGCCTGACTGGAAGTTGAAATCCTCCTCCCTCAGCCTTCTGAATAGCTGGAATAAGGATATGTGTGCCTTTACACCCAACTACATATATTGGAGTTGAACAACCCTGGTGGTTTGAACGCAAAGTTCTGTGACATAGATTGAAAAATCACATAGCAGCTACATTATTTGCCTAAGCCAGTGATTCTCATATTTTCTGATTTCAGTATCCATTTATAGTCCTAAAAATTATTAAGAACTTCATTATATTTATTGATATTTGCTATTTTAGAAATTATTTTAAAATGTTCATTAATTAATAACCCATTAAATGTTAACACAAATAATACTTTTTAATACATTTTTATGAAAAACATAGCTGAATTAAAAATATAGTGAGAATGGCATTGTTTTATATTTTTATGAATTTTTGACTTAAGACAATTGCATTCTCATAACTACTTCTGATTCAATCTGATGCAATAAATAGTTGGAGAAAAAAGGAGTATTTTAAAAAGCTTTTTCAAAAAAAAAAAAAGAAAAAAAACAAAATAAAAAGCTTTTTCAGATAATTTTAGGGCTTTTTTATCTACACAAAAACGTGGCAAGTGGTAATTTTTCTTCTTTCCTTTTTTCAGTGCTATTGATGAAACAAGGCGCTTTATGCATCCAAGGCAAGCTCTCTAACACTGAGCTACTTCCCCAGCACAACAAGTGCTAATTTCTTAAAAAGTAGTGACAGTCAGCCAAGTCTGGTGTTACCTACCTGAAATCCCTGGTACACTAGAGGCTGAGGCTGCAGGATCACAAGTTCAAGGCCAGCCTGGGCAACTTAGACTGTGTCTCCAAAATTAAGGGGCTGAGGCTATAACTTAGAGGTAGAATGCTCCTGCGTTTGATGCCTAGTACCATACATACGCACAAAAAAGTTAGTTGCAATGAGAATTCTGAAATCATGTCAATGAACTTTTATATTGTTATCTTAAAACCCGTTAGTCTGTCTTTCACTCTGAATTTTTTTATTTGTGCATGATTTCATAACATCAGGCATCGGTCATTGGAATATTATTGGTTTACCAAATTATGCATATCCAAATGTTGCTGCATTTTATTGTACAATATCAAAAAACACATTCATTAATATCATTGGTGATTTAATCCAAAAAGTCATTAAGCAGCAGCAAACTGTCAGGTCCGTCACAGTGGGTTCAGGCTTTCCTCTTTTTTTGATGCTGGGGATTGAACCCAGACTTTCCAAAATTCTAATTCTTGCTTGAAAGCTCAAATAGCTGGAAATGAATACTGTCAGTTGTTTTCCTTGAAGTGCCAGGCTCACTTGGTTCAGTTTTTAATAAATATCTGTCATATACCTGAGTCCTTGCCTTGTTTGTTCATCATTCTTTTTTTATTTTTTATTTTTTTTAGTTGTAGATGAACATAGTACCCCTATTTTGTTCATTTATTTTTATGTGGTGCTTAGGATCAAACCCAGTGCTTCACCCATGCTAGGCAAGCACTGTACCTCTTTTCATCATTCTTTTATATAAAAAATATTCTGTGAGCCCTTAACAGTGGCACACGCCTGTGATTCCAATGGCTCAAGAGGCTGAGGCAGGACGACTGCAAGTTTAAGGCAGCCTCAGCAACTTAGCAAGGCCCTAAACAACTTCACAAGATCCTGTCTCAAAATAAAAAAAGGACTGGGGGTGTGGCTCAGTGATTAAGCACCCATGGGTTCAATACCAGTACCAAAGAAAAGTTCAGCGAGTTGGGTGCAGCAGCACACACCTGTAATCCCAGTTACTTGGGAGGCAAGGCTAGAGAACTGCAAGTTTGAGGCACCTTAGTGATACTCTGTCTCAAAAATAAAATAGATAAATAAAATAAGGGCTGGGGAAGTAGCTCAGCCCTAGGTACAATCCCCAGTAGTGCTAGATAAATAAATAAAACAAAGTGTTCCATGATAAATGCTGTTATTTGGTGCTGGTAGAGCGCTTGCCTGACTTGCATGAGGACCTGAGTTTGACCCCAGCACCACATACACTTCTAAATGTCGGAGAAACTAAAAACAGATGAAAAAATAAAATTGATTCTGTCTTTCTCACTATCTCTCTCTCTCTCTCTCTAAAAACAAAACAAAACAAAAAAGAACATGGCAGTGATGAATACAGTAATTAGTTAGCATGCTCAAGGCCCTGGATTCAATCCCCAGCATATCAAAAATTAATAATGATAATAATAATATAATTAGTTTGTTTCACAATTTGATCTGGGCTATACCTACTGTTATATTTGCATTATCAGTACAAATGTTAACATGGTGGAAAATGCAAATAATGTCTTAGTATTATCATAAAAATAGTTTTGACCCTGAAAGATTGTTAGTGACCACCAGGGGTCCATTTACCACATTTTTTAACTACTCACCTAAGCTTTGTTCGTTTGTTGTGTTATGGGGAATTGAACTCATAGATGCTTTACCACTGAGCTACATTCCCAGCTTTTTTTTTTTTTTTAATGGTGCACATGTTTCCAAAGTTTTTCTGGAGGTCAAAAGTGAGGGAACTGGCCGGGCAGGGTGACATATGCCTATAATCCCAGCAACTCAGGAGGCTGAGGCAGGAGGGTCACAAGTTCAAAGCCAGCCTCAGCAACTTAGCAAGGCCCTAAGCAACTTAATGAGACCCTGTCTCGAAATAAAATATAAAAAGGGCTGGGGATGCAGCTTAGTAGTAAGGTGCCCCTGGGTTCAATGCCCAGTACCAAAAATAAATAGATAGATAGAGGGGATTATCATTCAGTGCCTAAAACTTTCTCAAATATGTTATTGTTAGATGAGGCAGAAGGAAGTGAGATGTTTCATATGTATATTCAAGTATAAGAAGTCTTTTAAAAACATTTCCAACAGTTATGTATGTGGTGCTGAGATTTGAACCTGGGTCCTTGTGCATGCCAGGCAAGTGCTCCAACCACTGAGCCACCACTGTAGCTCTCTAAAATATGTTTTTACGGGCAGTGTTCATTGTGTTTGAATTATAGCTACCTGAAAACTTTTGCTCCTATGAATAAAGATGTCATTGGTGGACTTGGGGAAGAGGTTGCTAGAAGCAGCAAGAAAAGGCCAAGATGATGAAGTGAGGACATTGATGGCAAATGGTGCCCCATTCACCACAGACTGGGTAAGCTTAGCAGAAAGGTCTCTTATTTCCAAAGTGTACCTTTACCATTCTTTTTTTTTTTCTTATTTAAAGAGAGAGGGACAGTAAGTGAGAGAAAGAATCAATTTTTGTTTAGTTTTTCACATGGCTTTCGTTGCTCTGACACTTAGTTCTGTATATGGGTGCTGGGGTTTGAACTCTCATATTCGTACATGCTGGGCAAGTGCCCTTGACTGCTTAGCCACCTCTCCAGCCCCTACCAATCTTTTTCTTAAAGGCTAAACACACAGTATTGATTTTCCATCTGCTTTCTACCTCATCCCCCCTACAAGAGTTTTTTATCTGTCTCACCTGAATATGTGGTTTTCTTTTTTTAATTTTCCAAATGGAGTCTCCTATGGGATATATAGGTGGTAATTATAAGGTATTATATGTTTGTGATTTTCTAAATGTTTTTTAAAGGTATTTCCTAAAAGTTCAAGTCTCTCTGGAGTATAATTGGGTTATAGACCTCTATAATTATCTTTTTTTTTTTTAAGAGAGAGGGACAGTGAGAGAGAGGGAGAGAGAAAGAATCAATTTTATTTAGTTTCTCATGCGGCTTTAGTTGCTCTGATATGTCATTGTGTACATGGTGCTGGGGTTCAAACCTGCGTCCTCGCGCATGCCAGGCAAGCACCATAAACACTGAGCCACTGCTCCAGCCCCTCTATAATTATCTAGAAATTAAAATGAGTATTATAAGAGTGCATTTCTATTTACTTTTTTTTTTTTTTTTTTGGTGCAACTCAGGGCCTCATCTGTGTTAGGCAAGCTCTCTACCACTGAATTACACTCCCAAACCCCAAGTGTACATTTCTAAACTAATAAACTCCTTGTTTTTCTTTTCTCTAACATGTCCGGTTTGATAAGGAAAAGTCTCTATATTTTGTTTACCACTATTAGAAAACATTAAAGAGAGCTGGGCTTGGTGGCACACACCTGTAATCCCAGCAACTCAGGAGGCTGAGGCAGGAGAATTGCAAATTAAAAGCCAGCCTTGGTAATTTAGGGAGGTCTTGAATAACTTAGCAAGACCTTGTTTGAAAATAAAAAAATAAAAAGGGCTAGGGATGTTTCTCAATAGTTAAGCTCCTCTGGATTCAATCCCTGGTTAAAAAAAGAAAAAGAGGAAAAAGAAAAAGAAAACATTATAGAGGAAGATAGAATTTTTTTTCAATACTTTTCAGCCCTTTTTATTTTTTATTTTGAGACAGGATCTTGCTAAGTTGTAGAGGCTAGCCTCAAGCTTGTGATCCTCCTGCTGTAGCCTCCTGAGGCACTGGGATTACAGGCATGCACCACTGTATTTGGCTAGAAAGGCATAATTTAATAAGCCTAGAGAACCAGCTTGGAGATCAGCATGTTCAGAAGTTCCAGGTCCCAATTATAACATAGGCCTTCTTACCATTCGCAGATTTATAAGCATTGACTAGTTTTAGCAATTTTGATGAGCAAGTGACCTCTGTTACAGGGTGATTAATTTATAACTTCAGAGGTCAACAGATTCTTAGCACTTCACAAAAAGGCAGAAAAGGAAACCCTCAAGATTAAATTTCTATAAATAGATCCAAAAAGAGGAATATGAATTAAATCTAGTCAGGAGCAGAAACTGAATATATGAAAAACAAGGAATAAACTGAACAGGCTTAAAATAAAGAGCGTGACCCACACACACAAAAGGAATAGATCTCAGTCCAGAATGGATGCTGATAGGTAACTTGCGAGATTGACTTTGAGGTGACACGGACTTGCTTATTGCTGTTGGAACTGTTATTGCTTCTTACTCACCAGTCTTTCCATCTCATCTGCTTTACTGTGGCAACAAACCTCTATTCTAACCAAGTTTGTACCCCAAATTCTACATGTAACTTGTTTCGGCCTTTTCCCTAAGAATTATTTTGAACCTGTCTACCCCTCTCCTCTATCCCTGACTCAGAATGTCCTTTTTGATCCTTTTTTTGGTGGGGTGGGGCAGTTTTTAGAAATTAAACCCAGGAGCAATTTCCTACTGAGCTATATTGCCAGCCTTTTTTTATTTTTTATTTTGACACAGGGTCTTGCTGAGGCTGGCCTCCAACTTGCAATCCTCCTGCCTCAACCTCCCAAGTCACTAGCATTACAGGCATTTGTCACCATGCCTGGCATTTTATTTAACCTTCTTCCTGCTTAAAATAATGTCCTTTAGGGAGTCTTCTATGATGTAACTACCTGATTTAAAGTCATTATACTGCACATTTATTTTATTTGGTGTATATCTGCATATTTGTATATTTAATTAAGTTAAATTATTTCTTCTGCCCTATCTACCCAATCAGATTCTCTCTCCAACGATAGCAACCATAGGATTCACGTGTTGTTCCTATGTATCTCTCAATCCATGATCTAGGAGTCTGCACATAGTAGATATTCAATGAATATTATTTTCCCACAGCTTGGAACTTCACCCCTCCACCTTGCAGCCCAATATGGTCATTATTCCACAGCAGAAGTGCTCCTTCGAGCAGGAGTTAGCAGGGATGCCCGGACCAAAGTGGACAGGACCCCTTTGCACATGGCTGCAGCTGATGGACATGCACACATCGTGGAACTGCTTGTTAGGGTAAAGCAAGAATAGTGGTAGAGTTATATTCAAAAGTCATGGCTATGAGGAGTTTGTTTTCTGATTTTTTAAAGGCTAACCAGATTTTATTGATTTTTATTCATTCATTTTCTGCAATTGTTCTCTGTACTTATGCCTATTTTTTCAGGCACTCAGCTCTTTGTTAGTAAATGCAACAAAAATCTGTTCTTTCCCCCCTTCTTCTCCCATCTGTTGTAATTTCCCAGTGAGTCCTTAGAAGACCTAGTCATTGAAGATATAATGTCTGTCAGAGTTCAGGAGAATTTGAGAAATGTTTTTCCCTTTATATTCCCTAAATGTAATCTAAATTTAAGTACGTGTAATTTGTATGGAAATCCTTGTAATGTGGTGACAGGCTCTTGCACCTGTGCTACTGTAACCAGTATCTGCTGGAAAAAAAGTTGTTTTTCTATGACAGAATGGTGCAGATGTGAATGCCAAGGACATGCTGAAGATGACAGCTTTGCACTGGGCCACGGAACACCACCATCGAGATGTTGTAGAGTTACTTATCAAATATGGAGCTGATGTCCATGCTTTCAGCAAATTTGATAAATCTGCCTTTGACATAGCCCTGGAGAAAAACAATGCTGAGATTTTAGTCATCCTCCAGGTATGTCTTTTTTTATATTCTCAGAGTACATGTCAATTAAAGTTATGGATTTTTTTGTGGGAGGTGAATTAAAACTGAATTTTCCCCATTTTGTCAAATAGTATTTCCAGTGTTTCTCAGTCTTGTTACTCAGTGTCTTTAGTATCTTTTTGAAGAAAAAAATTAGTTTATAAATTCCTGAATTATTCATAGTGATTAAAGAACATTGTTGTGGAAATACTCACTGCCCATGTTGCAGAGCAGTGTTCCCTCAACCTCTTGTTCTAAGGGTTGCCTGATTTATGAATCATTCTTTGTTCAAATATATTCTGTTAAAGTTTTTTCTTTCTATGAAAATTTCCCTTCCTACCTGCCTTTTGGAACTGGAGATTGATCCTAAGGGTGCTCTACCACTGAACTACATCCCCAATCTTTTTTTTTTTTTTTTGGTACCAGGGATTGAACCCAGGGGTGCTAACCACTGAGACATATCCCCAGCCCTTTTTAATATATATATATATATATATATTTTTTTTTTTTTAAAGAGAGAGGGACAGTGAGAGAAAGAGAGGGAAAGAGAGAATCTATTTTATTTTACTTTTTCATGTGGCATTTGTTGCTCCGACATTTAGTTGTGTACGTGGTACTGGGGTTTGAACCCGGGTCCTTGCACATGCCAGGCAAGCGCCGTAACCACTGAGCCACCGCTCCAGACCCCCTTTTTAATATTTTTGATACAGGGTCTTGCTAAGTAGCTTAGGCTAACCTTGAAGTTGTGATCCTCCTGCCTCAGCCTCCCGAGTCGCTGGGATTATAGGTGAGCATTTCTTTCTTTGAGACAGGGTTTTGCTAAGTTTCCTAGGCTGGCCTTGAACTTATAATCCTCCTGCCTTGGCCTCCCAAAATTTTTTCCTTTGTACTTAAACTTCACTTGAGACAATATTAAAAGTCACTTTTTGTTTTCTGAATGTAGATCAACTGATATGCTCTAGTATATAGCTCTAAAGCATCTCAATCAAAAATTTTGTCCATTAATTTCTTAAGTCAGCATTTGTATATCAAGGGAACAATAAAATGGGAGATACAGAAAATAATAGAACATGGCCTTACCCTTTTATTCACAGTTAATAGTGAAGACAGGAAATAAAACATTACCATACTATACAATAAAAAGATATTTAGCAAGTATTATGGGAGCACAGTGGAGGGAGTATTAATGATGTTTAAGAGAAGGATTAAAGTATATGTAGAATATTGTTTTGAAGAAGTTAACAGAGAAGCAAAACAATTGCATTCTAGGATAGAAAAATAGCAAATCAAAGATCTAGAGGTGTTGTAATCCCAGCTACTCAGAGACTGAGACAGGAGGATCATCAGGTTCCAAGCCATCCTGGGGAATTTAACGAGACACTCTCAAAATAAAAACTTTAAGAAAAAAAAAAAAAAGACAGAAACCAGTTGCTGTGGTGCATGCCTGTTATCCTAGTGGTCAGAAGGCTGAAGCAGGATGATTGCAGGTTTGAGGCCAGCCTCAGCAGTTTAGCAGCATCCTCAGCAACTTATCAAGTATTTCTCAAAAATAAAAACATAATGCCAGATATAGCAGCACACACCTGTAATCCTGGTGACTCAGGAGGCTGAGGCAGGAGGATTGCAAGTTCAAAGCCAGCCTCAGCAACTTAGCAAGACCCTAAGCAAGAGACTGAGACCCTGTCTCAAAATAAAATATAAAAGTGCTGGGGATGTGGCTTAGTGGTAAAGTGCCCAGATTCGATCTCTGGTACCAAAAAGAATAAAAAGGCCTGGGGGTGTAGCTTAGTAAAGTGTCCTTGGGTTCAATCCCCATACCACCAAAAAAAAAAAAAAAAAAGGATAAAAGGTTGAAGAGGGTACTGGAAATATAGCTCAGCATTTGCCTCGCATGTGTGAGGCCCTGGGTACTATCCCCAGTACCACACACAGAAAAAAAGATAGATGTGAAAGAACATGGGATGTCTGGGAAAAATTAAGTAGTTGTATGACCAGAGAATGGGTAAAGGAAGTGGAGTTTGGGAGTACAGATGCTAAGGCTTGAGAGTTAGACTGGGTTCTTAACATAAGGGTTTGGACTTTTGAAGGAGTTTGAATTATTATGTAGACATGAGGGGTCCAATAAAGGCTTTTAAGTAAAGGATTGTTGATTGTTTTATTTTTGAAAGATGATTAGATTGGAACGGGTGGAGTGGTGGCTCAGCAGTTACTGCACTTGCCTGGCATGTGTGAGGATGTGAGTTCAAACCCCAGCACCACATACACTGTGAAGTATTGGGGCAGCAAAAGCTACATGAAAAACTAAATGAAATTGTCTTTTTTTTCTCTCTCTTTACAAAAAAAAAAAAAAGATTGGTATGTGGCACACAGATTGGAGAGAAGACAATGCTAAATGACCATATGGGGACTTTCATTAGGTCAGGCAGGAGCCAGTAAGGGCTTGAACTAAGGTACTGAAGGTGGAGGATAGACGATGGCAGACTAAAAAAGGAATTTAACAGTATTCAGATAATGAATAATTGTTTCAATCGAAGTTCTTAGTCAAGGTAATAATTTTACGCAAAAAACAGCTATTTCTGCTGCATTTTGTTTTTTTGTTTTTCTGACAGATGACTCTCCAAAGACTGGTTCTCCTCTTCAACTCTCAATTCTTATTTAGAGCCTTTTCATAACTGGACTTTTTTAGTGGTGATTATGTTTGTAGAAAAAAAAAAAATGGGACTGGAGCGGTGACTCAGCTGTTATGGTGCTTGCCTGCCATGCACTAGTACACAAGTTCAAACCCCAGCACCACATACACAACGAAGTTTCAGAGTAACGAAAGCCACATGAAAAACTAAATAAACTGTCCCTCTCACTTAAAAAAAAAAAAGAAAAACCTTCTGAAAGTTAAAAAAGTAAAATATAAAAACCTTTTTTCACCAAAATCTCTGGAAATAAAAGTACAGCACATGGAACTAGACTTTAAAATCTGGCACTCACTTATTTGCTTGTTATATATTCTCTTAGGAATTTCTTCAGTGGCAGAATGGAACAAGTAGTTGGACAAAACTCTAGAGAATATTTTTCTCTGTAAGTTCTCTACAGGGATCTCCAGCTACCACATTGACTTGTAGATAATTGATCATAAAATATTAGTGCTATAAATTACTTTTTAGACTATTCAGACCAGTGCCCTCATTTTTCAAGTAAAAACAAACAAAACAAGATCCAGAAAGGAAAAGGAATTATTTATAAGTTTTTGCAAATAACATACCTCAGTTTTTCTAAGGAGAAACAAGCTTTGCAAAAGCAAACTAACATCTCTGATGCTGTGGTTTTGGGGGGAAAAAAACTAAAAACAACAAAAAGAGCAGTCTTAAAGGGAACTCTGTGCTCCCTGGGATATTGTGTGCCAGAATTAGTTCTGTTAGAATGGGAGTAAGGGTGTTGTGTCGGGAATTATATAACTAACGCTAATCGAGCTCATAAATGGTCTAACTTTGAATCCTCTCTTGTTTGGTAGGAAGCAATGCAGAATCAGGTGAATGCTAATCCAGCCAACCCTGTGACTAACCCTGTGACTGTGGCTGCTCCATTCATCTTCACCTCTGGAGAGGTTGTTAACCTCACAAGCCTTGTTTCTTCAGCCAATACCAAAACAACGACAGGTAATGTTCTGATAACATGGCACTTATTTTAGGCTTAAATATGAACAAAATCTCAGGTATTCCTAGAGATGAATGTGTACCCTGTCTGATACCTACTTCTTTATTAAAACATTTTCCAAACAGAGATAGGGATGTAGCTCCATGCTTGAGGCACTGGTGTATATACACTTATATATAAAAACAAAAAAGTATTGGTGTTAATGTTTTGAAACCTGCATTTTTTTTTAAAGAGAGAGGGACAGTGAGAGAGAGAGAAAGAGAGAATCAATTTTATTTATTTAGTTTCTTGTGGTTTATCGTTGCTTCAACACTTCATTGTGTATGGACTGCTGGAGCTCGAACCCTTGTGCTCACACATACCAGATGAGCGCCGTAACTGTTGAGCTAGCGCTCCAGCCCCAAGACCTGCATGTTTTAAACAAAAACTTCTATCTGAAAAGGAACAAATGAGCCAGGTGCGGTGTTGCATGCCTGCTTAGAGGCTTAGGAGGCTGAGGCAGGAGGATCACAAGTTCAAAGCCAGCCTCAGCCACTTAGTGAGGCCCTAAGCAACTTATTGAGACCCTGTCTCTAAAAAATAAAAATGGGGGTGGGGCCGGTGTGGTGATGCATGCCTATAATCTCAGCGACTTGGGAGGCTAAGGCAGGATAATCACAAGTTCAAAGGCAGCCTCTGCAACTTAGTGAGGCCCTGTCTCTAAATCAAATATAGGGACTGGAGATGTGGCTCAGTGGTTAAGTGCCACTGGGATCAATCCCTGGTACCAACAACAACAACAACAACAAAAAAATGGGGCTGGGGCTGTAGCTCAGTGGTAGAGTGCTTGCCTGGCATTTATGAGGCCCTGGGTTTGATCCCCAACATGATATAAAAAATGAAAAAAAAATTAAAATTGTTTAAATATGATTTTTAAAAATCATAAAAACATTAAAAAAATTTTTAGAGAGAGAGAATCAATTTTACTATATTTTTTCATCTTTTTTTTCCCAGCAGCTTTGTATGTGGTGCTGGGGTTTGAACCTCGGTCCTCATGCATGCCAGGCAAGTGCTGTAACTGCTGAGCCGTTGCTCCAGCTCAAATATTAAAAAATTAAAAAATAAAAATAGGCTGGGATGTGACTTAGTGGTTGAACACCCCTGATACCAAAAACTAAGAAAATAAAAATAAATAGTGAAAAAGGAGGAAATGAGTTCATATTCAACATCTCCTTTACAAATATTTGTTTTTGATGCTAGAAATTATATCCTTATTTAGGTTTGTTGTTGTTGTTGTTGTTGTTTTAAGAGAGAGGGACTGTGAGAGAGACAGAGAAATAGAGAAACAACTTTAGTTTTTCATGTGGCCTTTGCTACTCCAACACTTAGCTGTGTACGTGGTGCTGGGGTCCTTGTGCTTGCCAGGCAAGCACCGAAACCACTGAGCCACCGCTCCAGCCCCCCTATATAGCTTTTTTTTTTTTTTTTTTTTGTGGTACTGGGAATTGAACCTGGGGTTTCTTAGGGTTCTCACTAATTTCCTGAGGTTGGCCTTAAATTTGCACTCACCTGCCTCAGCCTCCTGAGTCACTAAGATGTGGACTACCAAGCTTAGCTATGCATCCTTATTTTCTAATTGACTATTTCTTTTTCTGTTTCCTTCTTTCATTTAAAAATAAATAAGCTTGGTGCAATGGCAACACACCTGTAATCCCAGCTACTTGAGTGGCTAAAGCAGGAGGATTGTATGTAAATGAATAACTAAATAAAAATTGTAAAATAAAAACTCTATTCCCAGTTAAGTTTGTATAACATCAAACAAACTCTCTTGAATGAGATATTACTATCAAGAGGCAATCTGGTAAAATAGAAGCAGCAGGTACATAATGTATACAGACTTTTGAAATCAGAACTATGTTCAAATATGTATTGACTAGCTGTTTCACCTTGGAAAAATTATTTCTCTACGTCCATTTACTTATCTGTAAAATTTGAATATAATAATTCCAACTTTATGAGGTTTTTGAGACTGAGATTTGTATTTCATTGTCTATTTTATTTATTGATTTTTGGGGGCACTTAACCACTGTCCACATCCCCAGCCCTTTTTATTTTTTATTTCAAGACAAGATCTCACTAAGTTGCTGAGGCCATCATGCTGGTATAGGGTCTGTTTTATACAAAGACTTCTGTCATTAAATGAAAATGTAACTTCTCAATGAAAGTTGACCCTGTCATGCCCACAAGGGGGCAATAGTGACCTTCATTTTATTGTCTGTTGTTTTCAATTGTTTTGCTTTCAGCTTAATAATCACAATTTTTTTTTTTTTAAAGAGAGAGGGACAGTGAGAGAGACAGAGAAAGAGAGAAACAACTTTTATTTAGTTTTTCACATGGCCTTCATTGCTCCAACACTCAGTTGTGTACATGGTGCTGGGGTTTGAACCCAGGTCCTCGTGCTTGCCAGGCAAGCGCTGAAACCACTGAGCCACCACTCCAGCCCCAATAATCACAATATTTAACTTAAATATACATCCAGATGAAATGAGAACATTTACAATCTTTTGGGGATTTTTTTGGGGGGCATTACTGGGGATGTAACACAATCTTTAAACTCCTTTGAATTCTGATGTACCATAACTGAGTTCTGCCTACATCTGTGTTTGACAGATTTTTTTTGTTTTTGTTTTTTGGTGGTATTGGGATTTGAATCCAGGGGCATTCTACCACTGACCTACATCCCTAGTCTGTTTTATCTGTCTTTTTGAGACAAGGTCTTGCTGAGTTATTTAGGCTAACTTTGAAATTGCTGTCTTCCTGTCAGCCTCCTGAATTCCTGGGATTATAGGCATGCACCACCATGCCCAGTAACTTTTGGATTTAGAGTAGTTCAGGTCACACTGAGTAAAATAAATACTTTTATAATCCAAAAGTCTTTAGAAGCCAATGAAATTGTGTGTTCAGAAACATAAGAAAAGAGCTAGAGTTGGTCTTGAGTCTAACCACTGATAATCTCCAGCTCTTGATTAGGAATGATGACCTAAGTTAATCATTTTCAGGACAGAAATTCTTTGCCCTGGTTCCCTTGGGCCAATATTTTGTTTGTCATATAGCTTTTGGCAGACCTACTCTTCATTTCTCTCTGTTGACAACTGAAAATTGAAATTGCTAAACTACCACATAATAGAGCTGACCTACAAATGTTGTCTTACTCATGAAGCAGTTCTACCACCTTTTATCTGATTAACCTACCCAATGATCAATTAGTGCAGATACAAGGAGAGAGATTATAAGACAAATTAGATTATGTTATTCAATTGAGTTAAATGATTTTTTTTTTTAAAGAGAGAAGGACAGTTCGAGTGAGCAAGAGACAGAGAGAATCAATTTTTTATTGAGTTTTTCACATGGCTTTCACTGCTCTGACACTTAGCTGTGTACATGGTGCTGGGGTTTGAACCCGCATACTCTCGCATGCTGGGCAACCGATGTAACCATCAAGCCACCGCTCCAGCCCCTAAATGATTTTTTTTTAATTTATCTTTTTGTGTGTGTATGTAAAAATTATCTTTTCTGGAATAGCAGGCTTCTCATCCAATAGTATTTTATTTTTTTCTTTTTGATACTCAGGATTGAATCCAAAAGCACTTAACCACTGAGCCACACCCCCAGCCCTTTTAATTTAATTTTATTTTTTTAAAATTTTGATGCAGGGTCTCACCAGATTTCTTAGGACCTTGCCAAGTTGTTGCAGCTGGCTTTGAACTTGCAATCCTCCTGCTGCCTCAGCCTCCTGAGGTGTCCAATAGTATTTGTTTTTTTTTTTTTTTTTAAGAGAATCATCAATTTTATTTAGTTTTTCACATGGCTTTCATTGCTTGGACACTTTGTTGTATATGTGGTGCTGGGGTATGACCCTGCGTCCTTGCGCATGCCAGGCAAGTGCTGTAACCACTGAGCCACCACTCCAACCCCGCCAACAGTACTTGTAAGAATTAAAGAATTAGCTAGGCTTAACAGGCTTGGTAGCACATGCCTATAAATCTCAGCAACTCAGAAGGCTGAAGCAGGAAGATTGCAAATTCAAAGCCAGCCTCAGCAATTTAGCAAGACCCTCAGCAACTTAGTGAGACCCTATATCAAAATTTAAGAAAAAATTTTTTTTTCATTTGTGATTAAGAAATTCAGTCATTCTCAGTACCACCATCAAACTGCAGAGATTTAGGAGAGGGGACTAATTTAAACATTAATCAGAGAAAAACAAAGTCATGCAGGTTTATTTCCTTTTTCTGCATAATCATGAAATGCATTCCAAAGTCACATATATAAATAAAATAGCCTTGTATTGGGGCTGGTGCGGTTGCTCCGCAGTTAAGTGGCTTGCCAGGCATGCACGAGGACATGGGTCCAAACCCCAGCACCATGTACACAACAAAGTGTTGGAGCAACAAAAGTCACTTGAAAAACTAAATAAAATTGATTCTCTCTCTCTCACACACACTATCCCTCTTTCTTTCTTTCTTCTTTTTCTTTTTCTTTTTTTTTTTTTTTTAAAGCTTTGTATTGGCTTTGGAAACAGATGAAGTAGGTTCTAATGTGGTCTCTTATCTGTATGACCTTAGCAAGTTGCTTGCTGGTTCTAATTTTCATTAACTCATTGGAATTGTCTAGCTTACCATAGCACACCTTCCTAAATCCTGGTCTGAAGAGTTTATTCATATATAAATCATGTTCTGAATAGGTAAGAATCACTTTATTTGAAGTTGGATCTTTTTTCTTTCTTTCTTTCTTTTTTTTTTTTTTTTTTTTTTTTTTTTTTTTTTTTTTTTTTTTTTTTTTTTTTTTTTTTTTTTTTTTTTTTTTTTTTTGGTGCTAGGAATTGAACCTAGGGGACTATACCACTGAACTACTTCCCCACCCTTTTTATTTTTTATTTCTGGACAGGCTTTCTCTAACCCTCCCAAAGTATCTGGGACCAAATTCCTGTGCTGCCACACCTATCTGGATGTTGGATATTATATTGAAGACAAAGGAGTAATTAACATTATTGGGGGTTGGGGATTTAGCTCAGTGGCAGAATGCTTGGCTAGCACGTGCAAGGCCCTGAGTTCGGTCCTCAGCCCTGGAAAAAAAAAAAAACATTATTGAACAAACTGAGTGCAGTGGCCATGCCTGTAATCCCAGCTATTCAGGTGTCTGAGGCAGGAGGATCACAAGTTTGAGGCCACTCTTAGCAATTTAGCAAGGCCCTAAGCAACTTAGCAAAACCAAGTCTCAAAATAAATATTTAAAAGGGCTGGGACTATTAGTGCAGTGGTAAAGTGCATCTGGGTTCAATTTCCAGTACCAAAAAAAAAAAAAAAAAAAAACACCTTGAACAATAAAGTACTTACTTTCCTATAATTCACTGGATAAGTCTAAAGAAGTAATTTGCATTGTTTCTTTTCAGTTTCAACTGTGTTAGATTCTGAGCTTATTGAGAGGAAGGAAGTTGGGAGGATTTTATGTTTGAACTCAGACCAGTTATTTCTCTAGATTTTTTTTTTTTTTTGTATTGGGTATTTTACCCAGGAACCCTTAACCACTGAGCCACATCCCCAGCCCTTTTTCATTTCCTTTCCTTTTCCTTTTTGTTTTTGTTGTTTTCTTTTAAAGAGAGAGGGGCGGTGAGAGAGAGAGAGAATCAGTTTTATTTAGTTTCTCATGTGTCTTCCATTGTTCTGACACGTGATTGTGTACGTGGTGCTGGGATTTGAACCCCCATACTCAAGCACACAAGGCAAGCGCAGGAACCATTGAGCCACCACTCTAGCCCCACCCCTTTATTTCTTATTTTGAGACAGGGTCTCACTAAGTTTTGTAGAGCCTTACTAAATTGCTGAGGCTGGCCTTGTACCTGAATTCTGCCTCAGCCTCCAGAGCCACTGGGATTACATGTGTGTACCACTATGGTTGGCTCTTGTATATTTTATGAGAGAATTAGAATAAAATTGGCATATCATCAGTGTCTCCATTCTCGTTCCCACTCTTTAATGTTTTTATCATCTAAAAACATTAAGATGGGGCTGGGGCAGTGGCTCACCGCTTGCCTGGCAAGCATGAGGACCCAGGTTCAAACGCCAGCACCACTATACAACTAAGTGTTGGAGCAACTAAGGCCATGTGAAAACCTCAATAAAGTTGTTTCTCTCTTTCTCTGTCTCTCTCACTGTCCCTCTTTCTTTAAAAAAAAACAAAACATTAAGATGGCATGCACTTGTGAGGAATACTACATAAGCAATTCACCTCTTTGTGTGCGTGGTACTAGGGATTGAACCCAGGGCTACTCTAAAACTTAGTCACAAGGACTGGAGCGGTGGCTCAGCATTACACTGCTTGCCTGGCACACAAGTTCAAACCCCAGCACCATGTACAAATCAAAGTCTTGGAGCAACAGAGGTCACATGAAAAACTAAATAAAATTGATTCTCTTTCTCTCTCTCTCTCTCTCTCTCTGATACACACTGTCACTCTTTAAAAAAAAACAAAAACAAAAAACTAAGTCACAGGGCTAGAGTGGTGGCTCAGTGGTGGAGCGCTTGGGTGGCATGCTTAAGGACTCGGGTTCAAACCCCAGCCCACATACACAACTAAGTGTTAGAGAAACAAAGGCCAGATGAGAAAATGTATAAAATTAAAAAAAAAGAAACTGAGCCACACTCCCAGCCCTTTTTATTTTTTATTTTGAGACATGGGCTCACTAAATTACTTAGGACTGCCCTAAATTGCTGAGCTGGCCTAGAACCTGAGATCCTCCTGCCTCACCTCCTGAGTCACTGGGATTACAGACAAGTGATGTTGCACTGAGCAATTCACCTCTTTTTTTTTTTTTCAGGGCTGAGGACCGAACTTGGGGCCTTACGAGTGCTAGGCAAGCGCTCTGCCACTGAGCTAAAGCCCCCAACCCCTAACCTCTTTTTTTTTTTTTTTTTTGACAAAGCATAGATTTTTTTTTTTTGGAAGAGAAAGGGACAGTGAGAGAGAGAGAGACAATCAATTTAATTTAGTTTTTCATATGGCATTTGTTGCTCTAACACTTTGTTGTGTACATGGTGTTGGGGTTCAAACCTGAGTCCTTGCACATGCCAGGCAAATGCCTTGACCACTGAGCCACCGCTCCAGCCCCAAAGCATAGATTTATTGAAGGTGAAAATAACAGTCCATAGGGCTGGAGCTGTGGCTCAGCGGTTGGAGCGCTTGCTTGGCATGCATAAGGACCCAGGTTTGAATCCCAGCATCACACACACAGCTAAGTGTTGGAGAAACAAAGAACAGATGGACAAAATAAATAAAAGTTGATTCTCTCTCTCTCTCTTTCAAAAAAATATAACATAAAGTAGAATGAGTACATTTCACAAAGTGAGTGGGCCAGAGTGGGCAGAGAGAAAAATTGCTAGAGAAAACGGTAGGCAGGCCTGGGCCAGAAATTTACCTTTTAAAAGAAAATATGCTAAAATATAAAATTATAAACCACTTGGATTACCTGAATTAGTCACATCAAAAAAGGATTCTTAGCTGGGTGTGGTGATGCACACCTGTAATCCCAGCAACTCCAGGGGCTGAGGTAGGAAGGATAGCAAGTTCAAAGCCAGCTTCAGCAACTTTGCGAGGCCCTAAACAATTTATTGAGATTTTGTCTCAACAAATATATATAAAAATGGTCTGAGGGACAGGTGGAGGAAGGGGAGAGGAAGGGGGAATAGGGAGGGATCTAGAGAGACAATCAACAATATAGCATACTCTTTACCCCCGCTGAGAACCCAAATAATACTAACGGAATCATTTAATTCTGGAAAATTTACAATCTAAGCATTTATATCATTGTAGGGGAAAAATAGAGAAGAATCAAGAGACTGGGCTGTAATTCTGGTTTAACAACAAGTGCATATCATGTTGTAACTTTATATGCATTTATGATTGTACAATAACTCAGTTCCTTAATGAAAAATCAAAAAACTGGGAAAAAGGAAAAAAATGATCTGGGGGTGTGAGTCAGTGGTTAAGTGCCCCTGAGTTCAGACCCTGGTTACCCCCCCCAAAAAAAAAAAAAGGATTCTTAGCTGGTGGTGGCATACACCTGTGGTTCCAACTGCTGTTGAGGCTGAGGCAGGAGGATCCCAAATTCAAAACCAGTCTGGACAATTTAAGAAGACCATCTCAAAATCGAAAATAAAAATGGATGGGGGTGCAGTTAGGTAATCGAATGTCTGCTTTGCATGCATAAGGATCCTGGTTCGATCCTCAATACCAAGAGGAAAAAAAATAGAAGAGAAGAAAGAATTAATTCTTTACTATATGAAAGGATTTTCTATGAGAAATATACTGGGGTTTACTTGTCAAGCAAGGTGGCACAAACCTGTAATCCCAGCAACTTGGGAGGCTGAGGCAGGAAGATCACAAATTTGAGGCCAGCCTCAACAATTTAATGAGGCCCTAAGCAACTTAGCTAGACCCTCTCTCAAAATAAAAAGAGCTGGCTCAGTGGTAAAGTATCCCTGGGTGCAATCCATGGTACAAAAAACAACATTAACAACAAAAAAGGGGGGTTTCCGTAAGCATTGTACAGATATTTGACTTCTTGTTAGAAAAAAGCTGAAAATAATCTTTACTCATAGGCAATGAAAAAAGAGTACATTTTAGAGCTGGGGATGTAGCTCATTTGGGAAGGGGTTATCTGGTATTTCCTAGGCTTTAATCCCCAGTGCTGCCAAAAAACAAAGCACACACACAAACAGGGAGTCTAGTCAGAAGTCAAATTACATGGTGATCTGTATAATAAAACAATACAATTTTATATGCATGTAATTTCTAAAATTTTAAAATGTATAATTTATAAATAAACATATATGTAGCTTATTTAAAAATTATTTAATCAAACCAGGCAGAGAAGTACATGTCTATATTCTTAGCAGTTTGGAAGATCACAAGTTCAAGGCTAACCCGGGCAATTTAACAAGACCCTGATTCAAAAGTTAAAAAGTTGCCAGAGCTGGGTGGGGTTACACATATCTATAATCCCAGTGATTTGGGAGGCTGAAGCAGGAGGATTGCAAGTTGAGGCCAGCCTCAGTAATTTAGCAAGGCTCTAAACAATTCAGTCAGACCCTGTCTCAAAAAGTTAAAAAGGCTGGAGCTGTGGCTCAGTGGTTGGAGTGCTTGCCTGGCATACACAGCCCCTGCACCACATAATCAACTAAGAGTTGGAGAAACAAAAGCCAGTTAAATAATTGAAGTTGATTCTTTCTCCCCCTCTCCTTAAAAGAAAAAAAGTCTGGGGATATAACTCAGTGGCAAAACACCCCTGGGTTTAATCCTCAGTTTCAGAAAAAAACAGGTAACAGGCATGGTGGCTCACAGCAGTAATTCCAGTGACTCAGATGGCTGAGACAGAAGGGACACAAGTTTGAGGCCAGCCTCAGCAGTTTAACTAGACCCTCAGCAACTTCATGAGACCTTATCCCAAAATAAAAAGTACTGGGGATGTGACTCAGTGGTAAAGCACCCTGGGTTCAATCCTCAGTACCAAATTAGTTCATTAAATTTAATTTAAAAAAGCTTACCTCAATGTCCTTAAATTCAAACCCCAATATTGGGGAAAAAAATACAGGAAAAACTTAGGAAGCAGCAACATTTTCTATAATGACAAAGCTTAATCTCATGCCAGCTGACAAATGTCTATAAGCTCCAGCTCTACCATCAGAAGACAGGCCAAAGAAGGATATATTTGGAGCTAAGAGGAAATAAATCCATGCCTGGCTTAATAAGTATCTCTAAAATTATAGTGAAAGAGGAGCAGTGGCTCAATGGTTAAAGCACTTGCCTGGCATGTGTAAGGACCCAAGTTCAAACCCCAGCACCACATACACAACTGAATGTCGGAGAAACAGGCCAGGTGGAAAAATTAATAAAAATTGATTCTATCTCTCTCTTTTTTTCTCCCTCTGTCTTTTAAAAAATTATAGTGAAAGACATAGAGAATGCAATTTTTCATTTTATAAAGTTAGTTTTTAGAGGCTAGAGTGGTAGCTCAGCAGTTAGAGCACTTTCCTGGCAAGCATGAGGACCCGAGTTCAAACCCCAGCACCACATACACAACTAAGTGTCAGAGAAACAAAAGGCAGATGAAAAAGTAAATAAAATTAATTCTCTCTTTGTCTGTCTCTCATTCTTTCTTTCTCTCTCTCTTTCTCTCTCTCTCTCTCTCTCCCCCTCCCTCCCTCCCTCCCCCTACCTCCCTCTGGGGCAGTGAGAGAGAGAGGGAAAGAGAATCAATTTTATTTAGTTTTTTCATATGACTTTCGGTGCTCTGAGACTTCATCGTGTACGTGGTGCTGGGGTTTGAACCTGGGTCCTCTTGTATGCCAGGCAAGGCTGTAACTGCTAAGCCACCCCTCCAGCCCCTCTCCCTCTCTTTAAAAAAAATAAATAAATAAACAAAAGTTTTCTACAAAACTATTGAGTAATTCTTTTGATTCATAAAGTTAGTCATGCCCTGTTACCAGATCTTATGCACTTTCCTTATAGAACTAAGCTGTGAGGATAGCACACAGATACAAAAGTAAAAAGTTGTGAACACAGTTTTTAAAAAAGCAGTAGCTCAATGGTTATAGCCCTTGCCTGGCAAGCACCATGGACACAGCAAAGTATCAGAGCAATGAAAGTCACGTAGAAAACTAAATAAAATTGATCCCCCCTCCATTGACCCTATCTTTTTTTTTTTTTTTTAACAACTTTATTTAGTTTTTCACATGGCCTTAGTTGCTCCAACACTTAGTTGTGTACGTGGTGCTGGGGTTTGAACCCGGGTCCTCATGCTTGCCAGGCAAGCGCCGAAACCACTGAGCCACCGCTCCAGCCCCTTGACCCTATATCTTTAAAAAAAAAGCACATCATGTCATAACTAAAGTAGATAATTATTGTTTTATTTTATTTTATTTTATTTTTCAGGGCTGAGGACTGAACTCAGGGCCGTGCGCATGCTAGGCAAGTGCTGTACCACTGAGCTAAATCCCCAACCCCTAATTATTGTTTTTAATATTAATCCATTTTACTGCCAGTTTGACATTCAATATACAGAACTTGAGGCTTTTAACTGTCCTTACACTAGAGGTCAATTCTAATCTTACCTGTCTATCAAATAAACAGAGGCAGTGTGGTGAGACAAAGGCCAGGAGGAGCCTTAATCACTGCTTACATTGGGTAAGGCATGCTTTGTAAGGCTGCTAACCAGAGCCTGGCACAGCCAGCCTAGAGCGTAGGCAGCAGGCTGCTAATGTTCAGCATTGGCATTGCCAAGAGAATGATCACATGAGGGGTGTGGAGTAGCCCAATACCAAGCATATTAATTTAATCCACTTTAAAGGAAACACTTTTCAAACCTTAAGAGTTTTAATACCATGATAATTTTATCAGTTTGGATTAGAGAACAAAATTAGGGAAATTTGAGTTAAAAGCTGAGCTTTTGATTTAATAAGCTAATTTAAGTTTGCCTCATTTATTCTCTCCACTGTACCTTTGCCTTTTTTACTAAAATAGGTGACCCCCATGCCTCAACAGTACAATTCTCAAATTCTACCACCTCAGTGCTGGCCACCCTTGCAGCCCTTGCTGAGGCATCAGGCCCCCTCTCCAATTCACACAAAGGCACAGGTAGGTAAGGGATATCTGCTGGGTGAATTACCACTTTTTTGGTTTTTAAATCTCCAGCAGATTTAATTGGCATGAAATATTAAATAATTGTGATTAATTAGAAGCACCTAGGAAAAGGGGATATGAGTCACTGAACGTCAGAAAGAAAAAAATCATTGAGATATTATCAGACAGTTGAATAATACCAGAGAATGAATGAGTTATTCTTTTCTATTTATAAAGTTTGAAACTCATTTGCCCTGATTCTACTTGCTTCAGATTGAATGTTTAGTCTTATATTAGCAGATTTTTTGAGATATTGTTATATTTTGACTGATACCATCATAGAATGATTCAAAGTAGCAGCCTAGATATCTCATATTAAAGTATCAAATACAGACTGTTTCTCCGTCAACCAAGAAGGACGTTGGTGTGGACATAAACTGCCATGGCTTCCAGTGCTTTGACAAAACCTCATGCAGGGTCTTACTGCCAAGCATCTTGGTTTCATATTGTTGGAACATTCACAGTTGCCCTGGGGGCTTATAGCTCTCTACAAGTTTGATGTGACTGAATCAAGAAAGAAGGCATATGCAGATTTCTACAGAAATTATGATTCCATGAAAGATTTTGAGAAAATTAAGAAGGGTGATTATAAGTGATTTTGGAATATAAAGAATTTCTTCGGGGCTGGAGTGGTGGCTCAGTGGTTACTGTGCTTGCCTGGCATGTGTGAGGACTCAGATTCAAACCCCAGCACCACATACACGATTAAGTATTGGAGAAACAAAGGCCAAATGGGAAAAAAAAAATTTATTCTGTCTCTCCCCTCTCATCCTCTCCCTCTCTCTTAAAAAAATAAAAATAAAAATAAAAGAAGAATTTCTTTGGATTGAGTTCCTTATAAGTTTGTTACTGATTTGTGCTTCTGAACTATAAAATATAAAACATGAATCTGTGGACTGATGAATGGTTTTTCTTGGTAAATGAACAATTAATAAAAGTTTTTAAAGTATCAAAACCATGGGAGTGCTAGCTTTCTCATTGTCCTATCTTGTGTACTTAAGCTAGGCTTGCTTTTCTTTTTACTAGAAATACTCCTTTGGCATTTCCAGTGTTGTTACAGTACTGGGGATGGAACCCAGGAGTGTTCTACTTTGTGGGCACTATCTTGTCAGTCCTTTTCAGCCCCACCAATGGTCCTTTTTTTAAATTTTATTTTGAGACAAGGTCTCACTAAATTTCTGAGGCTAGCTCTGAACTTGAGATTCTCCTGCCTCAACTTCCCAAGTTGCTGGGATTATAGGTACACACCACCGTGCCCAATTGTATAGTACCCTTCTGATACTTGAAAAGTTTTCAAGTCACTTAACCAGAGCAAGTGGTCTACAAAGGAGAACCTTTAGGGTTTCACACAGGTAGGATCAGGTATGATTAAGCTAAGTCTCAGTAGTCATCTAGGTAGTTGTTTAGAACACTGTGGCAGTCTACTGCATCATAAATGAAAGTAGATTGCTCTGATTTCTTCCTCTTGTTGACATTTGGGTGGTGAGAACATTCCTCCAATTCCAGTCCTATTTTTCTGACTGACAGTAATCATAAAGATATCTCCTCAGACAGGTATAAGTGAGTGGCATGACAAAGGGTAAGCATTATGCATTATATTAAACTCATCCTGGCTAGTTTTTTGGTTTGTTCCTTTTTTTTTAAAGGAGGGACATGACAGAGAGAATCAATTATCAATTTTTTTTAAAGATAGTGTGAGAGAGAGAGAGAAAAAGGGAGAATCAGTTTTATTTAGTTTTTCATGTGACTTTCATTGCTCCAACACTTCATTTGTGTACATGGTCCTGGGGTTTGAATTAAAGAGAGAGGGACAGTGAGAGAGACAGAGAAAGAGAGAAACAACTTTATTGAGTTTTTCACATGGCCTTAGTTGCTCCAACGCTCAGTTGTGTATGTGGTGCTGGGGTTTGAACCCGGGTCCTCGTGCTTGCCAGACAAGCGCTGAAACCGCTGAGCCACTGCTCCAGCCCCTTATTTTAGTTTTTAGTGTGGCTTTTGTTGCTCTAACACTTCATTGTGACATGGTGCTGGGGTATAAAATGCATCCTCATGCATTCCAGGCAAGCACCCTAACCGCTGAGCCACTGCTCCAACCCCTTGGTTTGTTCTTTGAACTTGGATAAATCACTGTACTTTTCCAGGTCTTTAGTTTTCTTATCTCTGGTTTGGTGGTGGAATTGTATTATCTATCAAGACCCGTTCAGCTATAACATTTAACTGTTCTTTGTGAATGCTTTGTTTGCTTTGAACTTCCTAAGTGTATCTTATATGGATGTTTAATGCCCCACTTATTATTGCAAAATTCTTCCTGTGACTCTTCAGATAGGGAAATGTCATAGTGGTAGAAATTGTTTCCCATAATAGTGCTTGGTTTATTGGGATATTGACTAACCAGACTGAAAAATAATTTTTTTTTTCTTTTACAGAGAGGGACAGGAGAGAGAGAATCAATTTTATTTGGTTTTCCCTGTGGCCTTCATTGCTCTGACACTTTGTTGTGTTCGTGGTGCTAGGGTTTGAACCCACATCCTTGCACATGCCAGGCAAGGGCCATAACCACTGAGCAACCGCTCCAGCCTCTTGAAACAGTGTGTTGTTAAGTTGCTTAGAGCCTCACTAAGTTGCTGAGGCTGGTCTCAAACTTGTGATCCTCTTGCCTCAGCCTCCTGAGTACCTAGCATTACAGGCATGCTCCACTGTACCTAGGCCCCAGCCCTTTTTATTTTTATTTTGAGAAACATCTTTTTAAGTTGTTGAGGCTATCCTCAAATTTGCAATCCTCCTGCTTCAGCCTCTGGAATAGCTGGAATTACAGATGTGCGACACTATGTACAGCTAAGACTGAAAATCTTGATTGAACATAACTAATGTAAAACTCTTAGAAAGGTAGCTGGCACATAAAATAGTCATTAAGTGTTAGCTCTTATTGATCTATCAGATATGAAAAATACCTGTCATACAGTTTGTTTGCCATTTTCAATACTTTAACTGCTTATGCTTGCTGAGGATGCAGCTAAGTGGTAAAGCACTTTCCTAGCATGTATAAGGCCCTAGGTTTGATCCTCAGTGCAGAAAAAAAAAAAAGATTTTTACTAACAAAAGGGTTCCAAGAGCTAGCTACAGTGGCCCACACCACACCCAACAGGAGGTTCAAATTCAAGGCTAGCTATGGAAACTTAGTATGATCCTATCTCAGAATTTAAAAAAATTAGGATATAGCTCAGTGGCTGAGCACCACTACCATCCCCAGTACAGAAAACAAAATAAAAAAAAGGTTCCAAGCCTGGCATGGTGCCCCACCTCTGTATTCTCAGCTATTCAGGGTGAGCCAGGAGGATTGTAAATTCAAGGTGTTAGCAACTTAGTGAAATCCTGTCTCAAAATAAAAAATAAATTGCCTCTGGGTTCAATCCCCAGTTTAAAAAAAAAAAAAAGAAGAGAATAAAAGGATTCTAAGATCAAATATATTGAGTAAATGCATCATAATTTAAACACTGAAGTCACAACACTCATTAGCCTATTAAAATCCCTGATACTTAGTACAAAATAAAAAATGTTTAAGGGGCTGAGCGGTGGCTCAGTGGTTACAGCGCTTGCTTGCCTGGCGTGCACAAGGATGGGGTTCAAACCCTAGCACCATGCACAACAATGAAGTGTCAGAGCAACGAAAGCCACATGAAAAACAAAATAAAAATTGATTCTCTCTTGGTCTCTCTCACTATGCCTCTCTCTTAAAAAAGTTTAAGCATATTTAAATTAACATTTTGAAAATGATCTGTACATAGAAACCATCTTTATTGAAAGCTACTAATAATCTCAATGAAGACATTGTAGAAAATGCTGTTTTAAGCCAGGCACAATAGTGCATGCCTGTAAATCCAGTGACTCGGGAGGCTAAGTAGGGAGGATCAGAAGTTCAAGTCTAGCCCAGCAACTTAGCAAGGCCCTAAGCAACTTAGTGAGATCCTGTCTCAAAATTAAATAAATAAATAAATAAATAAATAAATAAAAACAGCTGGGGATGTAGCTCAGTGGTAAAGTGATCCTGAGTTCAATTCACCATACCAAAAAGAAAATACTATTCTAGTGCATTCTCAATTTTCTTTTCCACTCTGACTTCACATTCACCAAAACTTTTGTGATAAATGAGCCTTTTTTTTTTTTTTTATAAAGAGAGAGGGACAGTGAGAGAGAGACAGAGAAAGAGAGGAACAACTTTATTTAGTTTTTCACATGGCCTTCATTGCTCCAACACTTAGTTGTGTACGTGGTGCTGGGGTTTGAACCCGGGTCCTCGTGCTTGCCAGGCAAGCGCCGAAACCGCTGAGCCACCACTCCAGCCCCGAGCCTTTTTTTGATTTTGGCAATTTTCCCTTTTCCTAAATAGTATCAATTTCTCAGAGGATGAAATTGCTAAACTCCTGTTTTTAAAAAAGTTACAATTTTACTTTTTTTTTTTATCTCTAGCCAATTCAGAGGAAATCATAGAAGGAAATTCTGTTGACTCATCCATCCAGCAAGTGGTGGGGAGTGGAGGCCAGAGAGTCATCACCATAGTGACTGACGGAGTCCCTCTGGGTAATATTCAAACTGCAATCCCTACTGGAGCCATTGGCCAACCATTTATTGTTACTATGCAAGATGGACAACAAGGTGAGTTATCCCTGGTAGACAGTTGTTTATTAAAAGATATTTTAGGGGCTAGAGCAGTGGCTCAGTGGTTACAGTGCTTTCCCAGCATGTGCGATTATGCAGGTTCAAACCCCAGCACCACATACACAGCGAAGTCTTTGGAGCAATGAAAGCCATGTGAAAAACTAAATAAAATTGATTCTCTCTCTCTCTCTTTCTCTCTCTCTCACTGTATCCTCTCTCTTTGAAAAAAAAAAAGATATTTTAAACTTTCCCTAATATGCTCCCTTAAAATGAGGCTGAGGCAGAAAGATCGCAGGTTCAAAGTCAGCCTCAGCAACTTAGGGAAGCCCTGAGTGATTTAGTGAGACCCTGTCTCAAAAGAAAATATAAAAAGGGTTGGGGATGGGGCTGTGACAGTGGCTCAGCAGTACCAGTGCTTGCCTGGCATTCGAGAAGACCCAGGTTCAACACAACTAAGTGTTGGAGAAACAAAGGCCCGATGGAAAGATAAATAAAATTGATATTCTCTCTGAATGAATGAAGCTGAGAATGTAGCTCAGTGGAAAAATACTTGCCTAATATCTTTTTTTTTTTCTTTTTTAAGAGAGAGAGGGACAGGAGTGAGAGAGAAGAAGAGAGAAACAATTTTTATTTAGTTTTTCATGTGACTTTCATTCCTGTGACACTTTGTTGTGTACGTGGTGCTGAGGTTTGAACTCATGTACTTGTGCATGTGAGGCAAGCGCTGTAACTGCCGAGTCACCGCTCCAGCTGGCCTAATATATATATATTTTTTTTCTTTAAAAAGAGAGAGGGACAGTGAGAGAGAAACAACTTTATTTACTTTTTCACATGGCCTTAGTTGCTCCAACACTTAGTTGTGTATGTGGTACTGGGTTTGAACCTGGGTCCTCGTGCTTGCCAGGCAAGCTCCGAAACCACTGAGCCACCGCTCCAGCCCTGGCCTAATATCTTTTAAGACCCTGCATTCTATCTCCAGTAACACACACACACACACACTGTTAAGTAACAAGAATAAGATAATAAGATTTAGGACAGTGTGCAGATGAGTGATCTTTGTATTTTCAAACGAGGAGATATGTGAATGTTTAGACTTGGACTAACTCTGGAAGGAAATTGTGTCCTAAAGGGGAAGAATAAATAAATAAAACCAAAGAAATTGGTTCCCTCTGAGAAGAGTTCTGGGTAGCTGGAGAAGGGTAGAATCTTTTCAACATGTTTTATAGTTATTCTATTCATTTATTTATTTATGGTATTAGGGATTGAACCTAGGGGAACTCTACCACTGAGCTACATCCCCAGCACTTTTTCTTTTTTTTTTTTTTTTGGTTTCAGGGATTGAACCCAGAAGTGCTTAACCACTGAGCCACATCTCCAGCCCTTTTTGTGTTTTATTTTCAGACAGGGTCTTGCCAAATTGTTTAGGACCTCACTAAACTGCAGAGGCTGGCTTTGAACATGCCATCCTCCTGCCTCCGCATTCCGAGTTGTAGAGATTTCAGGTGTGTGCCACTGTGCTTGACTCTTCTATTTTTTTTTTAATTTGAATTTTTGGGTTTTTTGGTACCAGGGGTGCTTTACCACTGAGCCACATCCCTAGCCCTTTTTATTTTTTGTTTTGAAACAGGTCTAAGTTGCTTAGGGGGCTCAATAAATTGCTGAGGCTGACTTTGAACTCACAATCCTCCTGCCTCAGCTTCCTGAGCCACTGGGTTTACAGGAATGTACCACTGCACCTGGTTTTTTTTTTTTTTTTTAATTGGTTTTTTTTTTCTTTTCTTTTTTTTTTTTTTTCAGGGCTGAGGATCGAACTTGGGGCCTTGTGCGTGCTAGGCAAGCGCTCTGCCACTGAGCTGAATCCCCAACCCCTTTTAAACTGTTTTGATTATCCTGGGAATTGAATACAGGGCCATATACATGTCAGGCAAGTGCTCTTTCATACATTTGTACTCCCACGCCTAAAATTGTTTTGAAATCTGAGCATTGTGGCCTCTACCTGAAGTTCCAACACTTAGCAGGCTGAGGCAAGAAGATTGCTTGAGCCTACCAATTTGAGGTAAGCCTAGGCAACATATTGAAACCTCTGTCTATTCAGAAAAAAACCCAAAATAAACAGCCATATTAAAAAATTACTGTCCAAGGGCTGGAGCATTGACTCAGTGGTTACAGTACTTGCCTGGCATGCACAAGGACCCACATTTGAACCCCAGCACCACTTACACAACGAAGGGTTGGAGCAACAAAAGTCACATGAAAAACTAAATAAAATTGATTTTCTCTCTCTTTCTCTCTCTCTTTCTCTCTCTCTGTCTCACGGTCCCTCTTTCTTTTTAAAAAGAAAAAAAAAAAAAAGAAAATTACTGGCCAGGTGTGGTGGTGCACACCTGTAGTCCCAGTGACTTGAGAGGCTGAGGCAGGAGGATTGCAAGTTCAAAGCCAGCCTCAGCAATTTAGCAAGGCCCTAAGCAACTTAGTGAGATCCTTTCTCAAAATGAAATAAAAAGGGCTAAGGATATTGCTCAGTGGTAAAGCACTTGCCTAGCATGTGTGGTTGTGTGGAGAAATGGATCTGATCCCCAGCACTCAAAAAATTTTTTTTCTTTGAAAGAAAAACAAAGCCAATCATTACAACTACATTTCTTAAAAATATTGCAGGTTGATGGGGCTTGAGTGGTTGCCCAGTGGTTAGAGTGCTTGCTAGGCATGCACAAGGACCCAGGTTCCAGTCCCAGCACCACATATACAACTAAGTGTGAGAGAAACAAAGGCCACATGAAAAAATAAATAAAATTGATTCTGTCTCTCTCTCACTGTCCCTCTCTCTTTTAAAAAAGAACGAAAAAGTGATGCTCTCACTCTCTCCCTTTCTCTTTAAAAAAAAAAAGATATTGGAGTTCGAAATGTATAGTATTAGTATAATTGCCTTTATTGTCACCAAAATTTTGACTTGGCCTAAGTGATTATGGGGATTTTATAATTTTCAAATTATTTGAATTGATGGATCTCTCTATTATGTTAAGATAATATAGGAATTAAGCCTTTATAATCCAAATTTTGATATAATAAATTATTTATTTATTTTATTTAGTTAGGTAGTTATTTTTTGGTACCAAGGATTGAACCCAGGGATGCTCAACCTCTGAGTCACTTTTTATGTTTTATTTATTTATTCAAGAGAGAGGGACAGTGAGAAAGAGAGAGAGAATCAATTTTTATTCAGTTTTTCACATGGCTTTCGTTGCTCTGAAACTTCATTGTGTATGTGGTGCTGGGGTTTGAACTCTCGTACTTGTGCATGCCAGGCAAGCGCTGTAACCACTGAGCCACTGCTCCAGCCCCTATCTATATATTTTTGTCATTTGAAGAATGTTATAGGAGCCAGATGTGGTGGTGCATGGCTGTAATCCTAGGTACTCAGGAGGTTGAGGCAGGAAGATTGAAAGTTCAAGTCCAGCCTCAGCAGTGTAGCTATACTTTGTCTCAAATAAACTGCTCGAACTCATAAGTAGATTTAGCAAAGTGGCAGGATACAAGATCAACACGCATAAATCAATAGCTTTCCTATATACCAGTAATAATAGGACTGAAGAAGAACTCAGGAATACAGTCCCTTTTAAAATAGCTTCGAAAAAAATAAAATACTTGGGAATTAATCTAACAAGGGAAACCAAAGATCTCTTCAATGAAAATTATCGAACATTGAAGAACGAAATCCAAGATGACCTAAGAAGATGGAAAGATGTCCCTTGCTCTTGGATAGGCAGAATTAATATAATAAAAATGGCCATTCTACCAAAAGCTTTATATAGATTTA